>LAPY01000023.1:412101-425216 GCA_000970635.1 Eragrostis tef
CCCCCCCCCCCCCCCCCCCCCCCCCCTCTTTTTCATTTTCTGTGTTATTTGTCCTCTGACTTGTTCTTTATGCAGTTTGTTGAAGAAGCAAGGAAGCCAGGCTCAACCTGCAGGCAGTTCCTGCTGAGATCCAAGAGAATTTGATCCAGTCATGTCGGCAGGGAGAGGCAATCCAAACATCCTTGGCAACTGGTCTCAATTGGGGAGCGTCAGGGTGCCTACCTTAGGCTGTCAAAATCATGCCGGTACAGCCGCAGCAGGCGACGGCAATCCGATCACTTTGCCGGCCTTGTTCTCCACATGCTCAACATCCACCCTGAATGCCATGCACGAGATATCTGCTGCTTCGCAAGCAGCTCCGTCGAGCTCCATAAGCTTCGCAGCTGAACAACATGCTGGCTCCTCCATGCCGCCATCCTGGAATTTCCCTAGAGGATGCACGCAGGTTCCTATTAGTATCGTCGTATTTCATCGGCGACTGACAGGAAGGAGTTCGCGACCACTGTCTCGTAGTTCTATGCCAGCCCCTGCCTTTCATGGTGTTTCGGACGGTAAGCATTTCTTAATGTTTTTTTTTTCTTTTGAGGTGTTATCTAGTTCAGTTTTGTGGCTGAATCTTACACTATGAATGTACTGAATGCCTTTGTCTCCTGTTACTCTACCTATTATGAAGGCGGAGCTTCTATTCAGCTTGCTGGGAGTAATTTCTTGTCACTTGGAAGAGCATCAAACAATGTCGTAGGTCATGTTGCAATGAATCCTTCACAATTAGCCATTCCAGATACTTACAATTATGAGCATGCATCTACACATCTTGGGCCAAATTTGTTAGATGATGAAGCAACAAAGACCAGAAATGAAACAGAAGCTAGCCAACTGCAACAATCAGCAACAACCAATTGTTGTGTCAGCCACACTAATTTGGAATCAGCTATCCCTGCAAAAACCTTGGAAACACAAGTTCAGCATTCTCAAGAATCAACTGCTCTTCTTGCAGAGGTATCTGCTGATGACAACATGCATATGTACCAGCCGATGCAGAAAAAGCCCAAGATACAAATCAGTCAGAGCAAGCACACACCTCTGTCTACACCAGCTGTACTCAAGGAGAGAACACTAACTCAAATAGAGATGCAGATTGCAGGTGCTGAGAAAACTGAAACATTCAGGAATGCGGAAACCCCAGCACAGAAACTGAAGACGAGGAGGAAAAAGCACAGACCAAAAGTAATTCGAGAGGACAGGAAATCTAAAGTGCAAAAACCTGTAGTAGATTCAACACCAGATGGAAAATCTCCAAAGCAGAAAGTCAAGAGAAGTTACGTCCGGAAGAAAAGAAATGCCAGCTCTCTGCAGAAGTGCTCAGGGCCTGTTAGTAATCAGTCCGTCTCTGTTGGAACAGGAATTGCTGCTCGAAGAACTGCATCAGTTCGAAGAAGTCTGCACTTTGGGCTTGAGGAACAAGGAGTGCAGGGAGGTCATATGTCTATGGCCAACTCACACCACCACAACATTGAGAAACTTGTTCATGCTCAAAGTTCTTTCTGCTCAGTAGCTGAATCAGAAGTGCAGGTTGGACAGGGACTGCAAGTAGACATGGAAAACTCACCAGGAAGATTAGCTTTTGGCATGAGTCTCAAACTGAACAAATTGTTAGATGAGTACATTCATTTGCCTGAGGCCACACCAAAGACCACACAAGAAGTTTCGATTGGTAAGGAACTAGAAAAGGATAATATTGGAGGAGCTCACGAAGCTGGTGCAACTAGTAAGAACAGGTTGTGTATTCAAGAAAATGTGGGAATGACAGTAGCAGAACGGAACAAAAATGATTTGGATTTCAACCATTCTATTTCAGATTATGTTTCTTGCTCAGGTAGGTCCTTACCTGAAATGGAGCCCACAATAAATCAGATAAATAAGGTGTCAAAAGTGGAGAACCATAGACACCATAAAAATGGAGAATCGTCCCTAATTGCCACACAGGACTCCATTATATGGAGGGCTGCAGCTGAGATGCTAGCATTTTGCCAAGTTGGGGGGATAAAGAAGAAGCGATCGGCCCGAGCCCGCAGAAATTCCTTCATTTCTATTATGGATCTTGAGAATGATACTTTACAAGCATCAACAAGATTGCCACAGCCATGTATGAATGCTCTGTATGAACATTCCTACATTAAGTTTATGACGAAGAAACGTTCACAAAAGGCACGTCCACAATGTCCCAGCTCCACTGAACCAAATTTGGAGCTGAAAAACAGGCTATCAGCAGGAAGCATCCTCTATGGTGAATGTAATGGACCAAAAATATCAGAAGAGACATTTTATAAATCTTCACCTTGGACCCTGGACAATCAAAGAATCAACCTTGATGTTCATTGCAAGGCACCAGAAGAGAGCTCAACAAGTACATCAACAGTACCATGTAATGATCACCTTCAAGGAGTTGCATCAAAGATAAAACATCTTGATTTGAACACTGAGCAGGTGCATAGGACTGAGATGAATTTATCTCTGACTGCGCCTGCTCTTATTTCTTTTGGAGGAACATATGGCCTGTCAAATTCTCTGGTTCCATATGGTGGTGGGATGGTGGTTCCATATGAGAGGCCCTGGCAGGTAGTCAAAAGGCAGCGCCCTCGAGCTAAGGTTGACTTGGATTTTGAAACAACAAGAGTTTGGAACCTTCTGATGGGGAACACAGCTGAGCCTGTAGATGGGACTGATGTTGAGAAGGAGAGATGGTGGCAGCAAGAAAGAGAAGTTTTTCAAGGCCGTGCTAATTCATTTATAGCTCGCATGCGACTTGTTCAAGGTACTATTGTAAAATAATTTTGAAATAAAATTCCCTTTCTGTTTTGACCACCTTGCACAGTTTACGTTTGAGGAGCTAACTTCTTATTTTAAACTTTGCATCTGGCCTTCTTCCCCGTAGAAAAATGGCTACAATAGAAAAATTCATGTGACACCAACACCATTGAATATGATCACTACCCTATTGACTCATGTCTTGTTCTGGCTTTGACCATAACAATGCGGGAAAAGAAGTGCGATAACTAAAAATCTATTATTGAATCAGTTGCATTGATTATCAACCAGGCAAATATGATGTCTAATTTTTTTTACCACTTGTTTACCAGGAGATAGACGCTTTTCTCCTTGGAAAGGTTCTGTAGTTGACTCTGTAGTAGGAGTCTTCCTCACGCAAAATGTAGCCGATCATCTTTCAAGGTATGATGCTCAAAATCAATGTGCATCACAGCAACACTCTTCATTCTCCAAAACAAAATTATTGATGAATAAATTGTGATATTATGTACTAGATTTTTTATGACTTTTTTTGCGAGAATTTTTTTATGACTATTATTTTGACAAATTACAGCTCTGCTTTTATGGCCCTTGCTGCAACTTTTCCATCACGGTCAATCAATAGCAACTGTAAGGACGATGCAACCACCCAAGACAATGAACAAACTATCGACACTAGTTCATTAGGAGAAAAAAGCATGTTTGACCTGTTTCATAATGGTGCCAGACCTAATCCAGAAGCGAACTGTGAGGAGCTATCAGTGAATTACGAGAAGATACATATGGTGCCAAAAGACAATACCAGCATTAATGAATTTATAGAAGGTGAAAAATTTTCGTTTGATTACAAATTAGCAGACGAATATGTTTGCAATAACCAAGGGACTGGAATGGAACATAAGGCACAACGAATATCAGACGTCTCCTCAGTGGAATTGACTGCTTCTACAGAAGTCCTGCAACAAACGCTGTACCAGAATGAGATCTCTCAAAGTGTAACTCTGGAGACTCGTCAATCGAGATTACCTTCAAGTTCTGGGATACCTAGAAATTTGGCTGTTGGTGGTTGTGTTGCATCTTATCAGCTACTAGAAAACAATTTCGGTCCTGTAAAAACAGTAACAGGAAATAGCACTGTAACCTGTGAAATTGAACGCCAGATACTCAAAACGGTATCAATTAATGATGATGGTGTTGGTAAACCTGGGATTCCTTCTAGTTCCACGATGCCATTCAGCTCAACCATTGATTCCCAACAGCTGGATTTGAGAAATGAGCCAAAAGTTTCAACATCTCCCAACAGTTCTTCAGGTTCTGCTACACCGTACTTAAAAAGCAGCACAGATAAGAACACAAATTCTCATGTGGCAGAAAGGAGTGGTGATAAGACTTCCAGCATCGGTCTGAACTCTCCTGCAGGTGAGCAGGCGTCTCTTTCTTCTAAAACTTCTATTAAATCCAATGTTTGACAAAAACTTGATCACTATGCAGCAGACCAAGAGAGGAGGACTAGTTTTGAAGCATCAGACTTGCAGGAGCATGAATCACTCTTTGTCACGGATGAAATGATGACACAAGCAAATATAGGCGAGGATGAAAGTAAGTTGAGATCTGGTTTTAGCTCCTATAATGGAGTACCAGATACAGAAGCACCAGCATCAAGGCGAAAGAAAACAAGAACCACAAGTAAAATGAATCCAGAGAATTTTGACTGGGATAAACTGCGAAGGGAAGTTTGTAATGAAGGCCGCATGAAAGAAAGAAGTTTTGAAAGAAGAGACTCAGTAGATTGGGAAGCAGTAAGATGTGCTGATGTTCAACAAATTTCCCATGCCATTCGGGAAAGGGGAATGAATAATATTTTAGCGGAAAGAATTCAGGTGATAAGTGAATGGTTACTAGGATTGACTATGATTGATATGCACTACCTATATTTGGTTGACATATAACATTATGTTATGCGTCTTCTCTCAAAAGGCTGCATGATAGAGTTAACAATTGTTCCTTAATTTGTCTCTTTTTCTTTCCAGTAAGGCTCTATTAAGAGAGATGACTCAACCAAAAGGAGATTTTCTACTTATAGAACTTAAAATCTTAATCAGCAATGCTATAATCTTCTTAATGGTAAATTTGATGGTTTTACAGAATTTCCTGAACCGTTTGGTCAGAGATCACGGAAGCATTGATCTTGAGTGGTTAAGAGATACTCCCCCAGACTCAGCAAAGTAAGATACTCTGTATACTCGTCCCTCTATTGTTGGAAATGACCAGTCGACCATCATATATGTGTGAACCAATGAAATGGATCATGAGGTCAACGTACCGAAGTTATTTTTTTTTTCTCGAATACGAAGGAGAGCACATATTGAAGTTATCATTTCAAATTAGTAAATAAACTCAGCACCGTGCCGTACCACGAAAATTCTGTGAAATGCCAAGTTTCTTATTACAACACTCAATACATATACTCACACAAGCTTCGTGTAATTCACAAGTGATCATAAATGTTTCTATTAAAACATATTTGGTTTATTGTCAGGGATTACCTGCTAAGTATTCGTGGACTGGGGCTTAAAAGTGTTGAATGTGTTCGTCTTCTCACACTACACCATCTCGCCTTCCCAGTAAGTTTCTGTTGCCTATTTAATAGGGGTGCAAATTGTTGCCCCTAAGGGGCACCTCCAAACATCTTTGGTGTAAGCAAATGCAATAGCTTTTGAAAAACTAGTTCTTTTGTTTGAATTCGGGTTAAACTAAAGGAGGGTCGGTGGTGCCCCTAAGGGGCAACTGTTTACACCCCTACTATTTAATTTGCTTGCAGTAAATTTAATATTTACACAGCAATGTTTTGACCGCTCAGGTTGACACCAATGTTGGTCGCATATGTGTAAGATTGGGATGGGTGCCTATTCAGCCCCTTCCTGAATCTCTACAATTACATCTCCTGGAGCTGTAAGTGTGCTGCATTGTCCTTACCCCCTGGTTCATGTATGTATTGTCACCTTTGCTATCAAAATTTGACTCAGTCACTTTCTTTTTGCCTTGTCAAAGATATCCTGTCTTGGCGACCATACAAAAGTATCTTTGGCCTCGGCTATGTAAACTTGATCAACAAACGCTGTGAGTGCAAAAACATTTTTGGAAAGTATGCATATTTTTAATCAGATTTTGTGTACCCATGTGAATTATACTATTTGCACGTCATGTATAAATAATTAACACAATGAATAACTAACAAAATTTTCACAATTTTACAGGTATGAGCTGCATTATCACATGATTACTTTTGGAAAGGTACTTCATGAGCATTTATCTTTTGAACCTTAAAAAAGGAAACTCGACCATGGGGAAAGACCGCCCCCACGGCTTTTCACTAAGAAGCAGCTCTTCCTGTCCGGTTAACCAAAGGTCACGAAGGCCGGCTGCCTGGATGCGTTATGTTTTGAATCTAACTGAACAGCCTGCACATCTGTGCTGCTATATGTGATCTGTTTGAGGGATATACAACAGGGTTATATTTGCTATAATGTTCTAATGTTTAGGATCAAAATAGTTGTATTTTTATACAAGTTTAAAATCACAATTAATATATAGATAATATGGGCCCTACCAAAACAAAGAGATGTATATATTTCTATTATTCTCTTTTTTTTTGGATTTTCAGAGGCGCCTCAAATCCCACTTGTTGCTTTATACCTATATATTTAAATGAGTTAAAGGTCTCTTCCCGTCAAACATGCAGGTCTTTTGTACCAAAAGCAAACCGAATTGCAATGCATGCCCAATGAGAAGTGAGTGCAAGCACTTTGCAAGTGCCTTTGCAAGGTATGGTCACACTTTCTGTACTCTTTCAGTAACAGCTGCTTATTCATGACAAGTAGAAAACCGCCACCAGTTTGCATCCGTAATCGATACTTTCATAGTGTGTATCTTGCAAACTTGAACATACTGTACTTTGCTTGAACTTGTCTGGAACCTGTGGTCTGACAGTTTCTTTGTTCCCTATTGCTTTTTGAATGAAGTGCAAGGCTTGCACTTCCTGCTCCTCAGGATAAAAGCTTAGTAAAGTCAAGTGATCAATTTGCTTTCCAGAATAGCAGCATGCACCCTCTTATTTCGACTCATCTGCCTCGCCTTGAGGGGAGCCCCCATGCTAGGGATTTTCTTCCTAAGAATTCGTATCCAATAATCGAGGAGCCAGAAAGTCCAAGAGAAGATGAATGTCCAGAGACAGTGGAAAACGATATTGAAGATTTTGACGAACATGGTGAAATCCCAACAATAAAGCTTAACATGGAAGCTTTTGCACAAAACTTGGAGAATTGTGTTAAAGAAAGTAATAAGGAACTCCAATCTGATGATATTGCAAAAGCATTGGTTGCTATTAGCAATGAAGCAGCTTCAATTCCTCTACCTAAACTGAAGAATGTGCATAGGCTTCGAACCGAACACTATGTGTAAGTGCTGAACCAATTTTTACTTCGGTAAATACCAGGTTAAACAGCATGAAAACCAAACTTAGAGTATCCAGAAAATTCTGAAGTTTGAGTACGGCATGCTCTGTATTAAGGAAGAATTTCGTATTACTTTGTGTATGCCACATCTTGGAAATGTGATTGATCTAAAATTTGATATTTTGAAGAGATATAGAGCATACCTTTTCACTACATCTAGCAAGTTTTCCAGGTTTTCGCCATTAACTGTTACCTACATGGCATTTTCACCAGCAATGGTGCTTTTTTGCTTTATCTTAAATGTTTATCTAATGTAAATAAACCACCCTTCCAAAAACACCACTCTTTAACTGTGATAACTGTGCTCTGCAGATATGAACTTCCAGATTCGCATCCTCTTGTACAGCAGGTGAGATACTGCTATTTTTTACTTTAAGCACTTCAAACTGTAGTTCCTAATTCTGCAAATGATTAACAGCTAGGACTTGACCAACGGGAACCTGATGATCCAAGTCCATATTTATTAGCCCTATGGACACCAGGCAAGCTTATTTCCTTTTGAGTGCATCATTACACATATAAGTTGATTTTTACTGATTATTTGACTACCGCACAGGTGAAATAAATGAAATAAGCGACGCACCAAAACCATGCTCCGGCTCTCAAGTGGAAGGCGGCTTATGCAACAATGAGTTGTGTCATAATTGTAGTGCTGAGCGACAAAACCAATCAAGATATGTCAGAGGCACCATTTTGGTAAAGCAACCATATAACCTAGCAATCATGAATACTGATCCGAATATGGTTTAGGTGGATCAACTGTTTACTGTTTAGTTGAATTGCTCCGTGGTACAATAAAGATCACAGTAGTTAGGGAATAACATCCGTGTTTCATGGACTTGTGTCCCCAGCCCATCTTTCAATGCTACGGGGCAAATCATTCCTTGGTTTTGAAAGCTACAGTTTGGTCCAGAGAAGAGATATAATACTTGGTAATTTATTGTCTGCATTTCCTAAAAGAAAAGAGCAACATCTATTGTGACTTGTTGGGTATGTTAAAATTGTTGGCTAGATAAAACGCATGTATCGTACAGTATATAAATATACATTGTTGGTTTGAGAAATTGTATGCACTTTTCAGCTAACTTAAGTCACTGGAACATGAACAGGTTCCTTGTCGAACAGCCATGAGGGGCAGCTTCCCACTAAACGGCACTTATTTTCAAGTTAATGAGGTCTGTCAAGCGGCATTTAGTCTGAAAACAATATTGTTTCGGAATAGAAGCATAGATAAGTTCTGCTTATAAACCTCTTATACCTACAGACCAGACCTTTTCGGACCTCATGGATCTGTTTATGCAGGTATTTGCTGACCACAAATCTAGCCACAACCCTATACATATTGACAGGGAACAGTTATGGAACTTGCATAGGCGCATGGTCTTCTTTGGGACTTCAGTACCTACCATATTCAGAGGTTATCACTCTTGCCCGAAAATCGAATAAATCTTATATTCTTATGTGTCGACAATAACAGTTATTTTAATTATGTAGGTCTAACAACAGAAGAAATACAACATTGCTTCTGGAGAGGTACGAACCGTTTATTTGTTTTGTTCATTCTGTCCATGCATGATACCTGTGGAACATCTTCTTGCCTCCTACAGTTTGCAGAATGCATATCCTGTGATATGACAAGCATTCTAGACCATGATATATCCTATGACATTTATTTGGTGTTTCCTTAAGAAAGACTGAAATGCAATGCAGGATTTGTCTGTGTCCGAGGATTTGACATGGAATTTAGGGCACCAAGGCCTCTATGCCCCCGTTTGCACATGGTAGCAAGACCAAGAACCCGTAAGACGCAAGCAACTGAGCAAGTACACTGATACAGTGGAGACATCAATTTTACAACGTTATGGTTATGGTGATACCATTAGCTCTCGATCTGTGCACGGGTCCTATTAGTTCCTGCCGGACGACAGCCACCATTCTTCTAGGTAATAAACCATGGAGTTGGAAACTGTTCATGCGGGAACTAATTAAGCATGAGAAAACATTAGATATTTCCGTTTGCACTTCTGGTGCAAGTTGTATGTAAATTATAACCTCTTCTTGTTAAACTGTGTAGAATGGCATTTTATTACTTTCTGAGAGGCACTGTTGTGTGTATATTGTTACATTTTTCATTTTGGTTTACCAATTGTCTACTGGATTTTATGTAGCAGTATCCTGTTGTGCACCACCATTGATTTTTAGTCGGTTAACTTGCTGAAACCCAGTTTGTTTCTTTGTGTATTCATTGTTTTCCTTCATCTTAAGGTACGAATGAACAGACGATACTGTAATGTTAACTGGAGTCGCTGCAAGCTGATATGAAGGAATAACATATCAGTTGCGTGGGGTTTCTTATCTCGTCACAGCTCTCTTTGTTTTGTACTTAGTTGAGAAGCCACACTGTTTTGCCAGTGGTGACCGGGTTTCCTCTCCAACTCCGGCTCACCGTAGCTCGGCTCCCAAAAGAATCAACTTTCAACAAAAGAAGGCCAACATTTGAGAGCGACTTTCTACTCAGAAATAAACGCATGCAAATTATTTATGTTGAAACGTCATTAAGGACTGACCTGAATTCAGTAGCTTTCCAGTGTGGCTTTTGTAGAATCATATGATGTATTATTGGTCATTACACGGTTTGTTGGGATGATGATGGGCAGCGGTAGTGGTCTCACTGAAACGTGTAGCACAGAAGCATTACAATGAGTTGTTTTAAAGGATTGCTCTAGAGGCAAGCAAAGGAGCACTACCAGTGACTTGCCATCAAGAGCAGTTCTCTGGCGCATATGATAGAAAGAACATAAAAGACTAGCAAAAAGTAACAGTACTTGGTAGAAAGAACAGAAGAGTAGTAAAAAGCAGTACTTGCCATGATGGATGTGCACTGTCAAACGTTGAGGATGGCAGAATGCATTTACTCGGACTGATTTATTTGCATGTTTCTTGCATATTCCAACTTTGAGGAATACTTCAGTAAATTTAACTTTGTTGGTACCATAATTACCTTGCAAAGTTGCGATAGACGACACGACGACATAAACATAATATTTTAACCCAATACTCGTTATTAACAGAACTTGTTCTTATAATGCAATACTAAATAGCATACAGCAGTATCAAACCATTGGCAAAATTGATGGATCAAAGAGCATCTAACTCAACACCCCTCTATGGTCCTAAGCATGCACAGCAACGTCCACTTATTGATGCTCTACTCATACTGGAAGAGCATGCCGGCATCTCCAGAAGGGATTTCTCCTCTTATTAAATCATTCTGAGGCCTTCGAGTTTCAGGGAGGAACGAAGCACCCTCTATTCTGAAATCAGACTCTGGGATGCTACACCCACCAGCAGTAGGCACCGGCAGCAGATGAGGATAACACCCAGAACCGTATCGAGAAAACGGTGAAGTTGATCCGATATGATTAACAGCGTGGCATGGTGATGTGTTAAATTGAGTTGCAGTTGCTCCTGTCAAACTGAATCTTGAACTGCACCCATCACTTGAGGCCATCCAATTTGTGGGAAATGAATCTGTTGGCACACGAAACAAGCCAGCGTGGCCTACTTGTATGTTTGTATTGTCCTGTGGCGCAATCCTGTTTAGGTAGTATGCTGGTGCTTCTAATGCCAACATTTCCTGGCTGAGAAGAGTTGATCTGCTAACTGAAAGTTGCATTTCATTGACTGGAAAATCATCTTCTGTGAATCGATCCTCCGGTGCCGGAAGTGCCAATAGATTCTGCCTGGGTGGACTTGGTCTGCTCAGTTTTTCTCTGAGAGACATTTTGGCGCGTTGAAGGGCCTCTAGAACACTGCCCACATCATTACTCGATGATTGATACATCTGCATATCAAGAAGGTTGTCAGTATGGTTATGGAAGCATGATGAGCTCCATTCTGAAACTTCGCTTTTGGGGGTGTCACTTGATGGGCTCCCAACTGAAGGCGTGTTGATGTTGTGCTCGGAAGAGTGAGCATTCGCATTGTAGATTGAACAGCTGTCTGAATTTCCATCTCTTTGACCTTTATTATCTTCTGCATTTAGGCTGCTATCACAGATTCCTTGGGGGGAGGGAGCTGAATTTTCAAGCTTATTACTAGTTCTTTCAACAGTTTCAGGGTAGCTTTTAGTCGCCAGTACATCCTTGCTGACCTGCAATTCACCATTGCTTGAAGAACCTGTTGCTGTAGACTTTAAGTCATGATCAGACTTAACAACTTTGCACTCCTCAATAGCACTATCCTTTGGCAGATACTCAGAGAGTTTATTGATGCCAAAGAGATTATTCTTGCTTGACCCTGTTTGTTCACTAATCACTTTTTGATCCATCATCTGAGCAGTTTCCTTCTCCCCATAAGCACTTTTTATCTGATCTAGTTTATTGCACAAGTTGACACTATCCTGGAAGATGGAGAATAGAATTAAGTGCAGAACATGGAAATGTTCGTTTATCTTTTCCCCGGTCACACAAGGGTCAAAACAATGAATAAAGTAAAAGAAAATTGTACAGTTCACAATTCACACTGACAGAAAGCATTTGATGTTATAGTCAAATAATGATTCCAGAAGAGGCCAAGAAGCCAGTTTCACAGGTGGAAGAATCGGTTAAAAAAAAGACTTAGAATAAGGAAAACACAGGAAAATGCAGTCCATTGAGTTCTTCAATCCTACATTGAGGCTCTATGACTCTGTTCCTCTAGTTTCAACGTTAGCCTTGATTTGGTTTACTGCTGTTTTAAGTTACTTGATTGTTTGTTTGTTTTTTATTCCCTTTTTTGATCTTAGTGCAATTAATCTCATGTGTATTCTCGAAATAAAGAAATGGCAACAACATGTGAGGTTATTCTTTGAACATGCAACAATGTGTATACCTGTGAGAAACAATAGCGCAAGAGATATTTAAACAAAAATGTGGCATATCTGAAAGGAAAAGGAAAGTGGATACCACAGTTGAATCTCGGCTCTCACTGAACTTCTTCTCCCACTCCCTCTGAGCATTTTCTTCCGCCTCGTACTGCCCAATCAGCTCAGCCTGCTTCTCCAGCACCCTCTCCATCTCCCCATCCTTGCCACAATCCATATCGTACTGATCCCTGCCATCCTGGACCCTCTCATTGCTGGAAGAATTTTGCCCATCTTGGCTCACCTCACCAACCAAATCAGGCTCATCGGTGCAAACGGTACAATCTGATCTCTCCTGGCCCTCCTCTGCGCTCTCCCCAGCAATGTCATCCTTGCCCTCCCAGACAGTGGTCTGAGATCTGTCAATTGAAACAGTAATATGAGTATGACTACATCATGTTAGATAGCCAGTACAAACTGTGGGTCACCAATTATCTCAGAATTTGAGTAATGTGCAATGCTTGGACCTCAGCTCCTTCTTCTTAATCTTCCGGCACGACTGGCCAGGGTGGTACTTGGGTGACGAATCGTCGGCGCGCGAGTAAAAGTAGCCCCTTCTGTGGCCATTGCCGTGCCTCTGCTGCCTCAGATGCCTGCCCTTCTGCTGTTGCTGCTGCGGACGCCGCCTGTCCCATGAGCCGCCGCCGCCCCCTGGACTCCCAGCTCCGACCCCGACATTGCGTCCTCCGGCGCATCCCCGCGGGCATTGCCGCCGCCGCGGCCAACTTCGGCGGCACCGGGGCCCTCGGCGTCGGCGTCGGAGCCGGAGTCGTCCGTGGCGTCGGAGAGGCGGCCGAAGCCCTGGGAGTCGAGGATGGCGAGCACCTCCGCGGCCGCCCGCTCCGCCTTGCGGCGCTGCGCCGTCACCGTCCGGAGCTGCTCCTCCAGCT
>LAPY01000024.1:69464-88213 GCA_000970635.1 Eragrostis tef
TTATGGAAGTTTTTGTCGAAACAGGCGCCTCTCAAATGAACCGACACCCTTTTCGCGAATCGTTGCGTCTGTTCGTTCCTTACGAATCGTTCGAAGGGTCGCATCTGTTCGCTCGAGGAGTCGCGCCTGTTCCGCTCTCATAAATAGAGCCTTCCGTACGTCTCAAAAACCATTCGCAATTCATTCCTTCCGCTCGCTGTTGCCTAGAAAAACATCTTCGTTCCGGATTTCGGCGAGCACCGACATCTGGAAGAGCAGGCCTCCGAAACTCCGTCCGCAAGAGACATCTGCCAGGTGTGACGGGCGATCAGGTTTTTAGGAAGCGACATCGCGACTGCTCGCCCGGATTCTGATACTACATCGACAATGGTTCTTGAGAATGGATCTTCCAGCACTTTAGGCGCAGGAACTTCCGCTAGATATGTTATTAATTTAATATTCAGTATGTTCCTGTCATCACTTATAAAAAAAATTATGAATTAAATTAACGAAAAAATTGCCTAATTATTTAAAATTTATTGATCAAACTGATCGTTACAAAGGAAAGACCAGAGAAACTCTCGTCGTAGGTTAGGTTGGTTGGGCAAGCCGAACTCTTGCGTAGGCTCGGATTGCCGCCTGGCATGGGGTTGGAACGGAGAACGCGATCTCGAAACTGGACCGAAGTTTTGTGGGCTACAAGTGCCAGGATTCAGAGGCTGCGAGTTATCGTCTGATTTGTTGGGGCGTGCGTACGGGCAATGGCCTGCTCAGGCCCAAAAAGAGAAGAAGAAAAAAAGACTACGCATGCGGGCACCTAGGCGGGAAACCTTCGCTCATGGGCGGGAAACCAGTTGGTCTGGGGAGTACTGCGGACTTCTGGAGAATACTTTCTCCCAGTTTCCATTTTCCAATCATCGAACATACGTGTACGATATCATCCCGCTGACCGACTCGCCACATTTAGCGTGAGATGATATGCTTGTACTGTACGCAAATTTACAAGCAACTGACAACAACCGTATCAAAGACAATGCTCCAAAACCTTTAAAACACGAAGAAAATTGGGCCAATACGCCTCCACAATTAAGGGTCTTTTAAATTAAATACTCCATTCAATCCCCGAAATTTTACCGTTAAAACAGAGTAAATTTTGTAAAACTGCGAATTTTAACTCTTGTCTCACTAAGCTGCGTGTATTTTGTTTTTTTGTTACTTAATCCTATGTTTTATGATCATATTGTTTCACAAAACTCTACTTTTTTAAAAAATAACCAAGCATATATATGACATATGAACTATATCTTTGTGCTTCGATGATGCGATTTTTATATCAATTTAATCAACAAAACCATTTAGTTGGATGCACGGCCATGTAATCTTCAAAATTTAAACTAGAATCCGTAGCTAGATTCATAGAGGTAGCTTTTTATAAATCAATTTAATCAGCATACCTAGGGTTAAGTTTTGCTCAACAAAGACCACAAAATCTAGTGATTTAAGATTTACTCTTGAAACAACAATGATCCTCTACATCATTTTCTGATAAAAGAAAACAAGTGAAATGATGCCAATAAATTATTTCTCAAAGATAAAATTAAAAAAGATATAAACATGACTGTTATCGTCAATTACATCACATCACAAATTACACTCAATTGAAAAAGGAGACACCCTTTGTACATATGCATGTTTCTGTTGAAGCTTATTCTTTTGTTGTGACCTCAATTGCCTCCTCCCCCTTGCCGACAATCTTGAAACTCTGACCCTTGTTGTTCACCTCCACCTGAGACGGTGAGGAGGAGGTAAGAAGCGATGACAGGAGCAAGGTCATGTTCTGTCATTACTTTTTTTTCTGTCTCTACCTTATCTTCTCTTTAGTGTGCCAGGTCATGGTTCATAGCTCGGAAAAAAATCGCAAGCTATTAAGTTTGATAGCGGAATATAGATTTCACATTAAACACATAGAGAATACAAATGAAATGAAAAACACTCAGATTGTTTTTTTTTAAGTGAAACATTTGAGGTGGAACCTCACTTTTGCATATATCACATGCCCCAAGGGCAATTCAGCCACTGTGCCACTGGTAGAAGCCGAACCTTTTTGAATCAACCACCGGCAGAACTCGCCGTCCCCACCTCGCCGGTGTGAGTTCTGTTCTGACACGCTGCTTTCTCCTTCCATTCCATGGTCTCACCGCCCGCCCCCGCCCGCTAGCCTTCCTAGGGTTTAGGGTTCCGGGTTCCACACCGCCGGCGGCGGCGTCGCCTCGCAATGTCCGGCTCGCCGGAGCAAGTCGTGAGGGAGGTCGGGAAGCGCCTCGCGCAGCCGCGCCTCGGCAAGGACGCCCTCATCAAGCTCCTCAAGGTGAGCACCCCTTCTTCCAACGGATTCTCCACCTGGTCCATTTGCTCCCTCGATCGAAACCATCGCGCCCCCATTTCTCGTGAAACGCTTCACTGCTCAGTGAGATTTCAAATTGGTACGAGACGTACTGCGTTGCTACTCGCTAATTTCCCTGGTTTTGGCTTCACAAATTGGTAGTTAGTTCACGAAGCTCTTCAGGAAGTTGTGGGGGTCTACTGACAATTTTGGTGAATCCGAATACCATGCTGTACGTACTGATTCTCCACTGAAACTGGAGTGACGTGCCGCAATGGTGAAGAGGTTGTGCATTCGCTAGTGGGCCAGCGACCTTCGTCTCCCTGTCAGTTGATAGTAGCCGCAAAGCCTCCTGTTAATTCTTATTTTCATCGCTTTAAACTGTTTTGTCAGTACTTTCTGTTCCATTTTGCTTCCTTTCTGAATTTCCACTTTCAAAAAAGCTCCTAGGCGTGAGCCTTTTGTGGATTTGGAGTGAAAGGATATACGAGGCTTGAACATACCGTGTATGAACTACAAGTGTCACAACATTCAACTTAGCTTCTTGCTACCTCCTTCCAATTTACATGATAAACCCTTTCTGGCAGTTGGACTGAGTTATCTCAGGGTTTGATGTGTTTAACTTGTTATTACACAACTGTATAGTTTGATCATTTTTAAATAGTATTTTAATGTCTGTTGGCAGTGGCAAGAGAAAGAGGCGATGACTTCTTTAAAATGGTCTCTTGATGCCTTTTTTCTTTCTATGCATGACCATACAATAGTTGCGAAAGATCAACCTAGTGTCGAAGTCTTTCTGGAGCTAACCATGAGCTTATACATACTCAAGACGGCATAGTGATGAAACTTAAATAATAGTTGATTTATATTACTTACATTTCTCTGCTCTCCTAACTTGTTTTTGTTATTATCTGCAGCAAGCTGAAAGTGCATTATCAGAGTTTAGTCAATCCTCTGCTCTGCAGGATGCTCTTCATGCTTTGAATAAATCTCTCGTCCAGACCACTTTACTCAAACACAGGGACAAGGATGTCAAACTTCTTGTTGCGGTTTGCTTTATCGAGGTTATGCGGGTCCTTGCACCTGATCCACCTTTTAGTGATGAAAATTTAAAGGTATTTAACAGTTATGCACGTTAGTGCTTGGGTATTGATGAAGTACTATCTAACAGTTCCAATTTTTTTCAACAAAACTTCTGAAATATTATTTACTTTGGAGCCATTATGTAGTGACAAAAGATGAGTTCAATGAAATCGCTTTCAGTAACACTTGCTTAACTGTTTTCTCTCAGGAAATATTTAGGCTGTTTATCAGCATATTTGCAGACCTTGCTGAAACTATTAGCCCATATCTTACTAGAAGGATGAAGATATTGGAAAATGTTGCTGCGCTTAAATGCTCTGTAATTATGTTCGACATTCACTGCGAGGACTTAGCTCTTGATATGGTCAAAATTTTCTTCACATTGATGAAGTAAGCCTCAGCTTAATGCGCTTTTTCCCCATTTGGTTACTTGTAAATGCATTATTTTGGTTAGTTATTTTTTATTCCACAGATTTTAGTAGCAGTAGCGAGATGTAATTTAAACATGGCCTTTTGCTTATACCTATACTCCCTGTGGTCAAACTATTAAAACTTTGATTATCAGTTGTCTCTCAAGTATTTTGTTTGGAAACATAAAAATGTATGTATACTATAGATTAGCCCTGAAAATACGGTCATAGTACTGTACTTTATGTAATTGTATTCTAATAGAAGATAATGTTCAGAGGTACGCTTTGGAAACCGTGTCTTGTCCACGACATCAAGTGTTTATGACCGGAGGGAGTATCATTCTGTTTCTATTTATATAACTTCTTATGAAGAATCTAGGAGTTAACAAATCATCTGGAATTTAGTATGCCCATTTCAGTAATTCTATACTTTATTTCTCGATGTATGCTTGTTATTATTTATGGCTAAAGCTAAGGCTCTTGAGTGATCAAGTTTCCATCTGCAGATAACAAATGTGAATCTGAGTTGTGTTTGTCTAGGCAATTTCACATACATCTATCTAAAAAAAGTTGTGCATAATTAATGGGATAATCTCATGAGTTTGGATGAAGTGCAATGCACCTGTTGTATGGAGGGTTCAGTGAATATGCTTTTGCCACCATAAGCCGTGTGCACATTAATCATGTGTCATAATCTTTTGTTGAGCTGGCACACTTTTCTTCCTCAGTATCTGCGAAATCATGTGCCGTGCCATTTCCCTCTCTTTCTTTTCCTTTGTGTGTGTGTGCGCGCGCGCGCATGCTGCTAGTCCTATAAAAGTTGAATTCCATCTGTCACCATTTCTGTATTTTGGTGATTGCATGCTTCTTAGTGGACATTTCACTGTTACTCATCATGGTTTCAAGTAAGTTAACGACACCTCAATCTCATAAAGCCCAAAGCTTCTGTAAGATAGAAAATCCATGAAGTGATTAATGCTTGGTGGCCTTCTAGCTTCTAAGGGAGAATTCTGTTCCTGAAAGAAGTTAGATTTTGGATGTTATTCTTTCTTGTGATTTTTTTTTGCTGCCGTCATCATTTAGAAGAAAAGATATTGCTGAACAAAGACATATATATGAGCTCACTTGTATAGTCCTGTACAATGTCTCATAACGAATTACCAAGGTCATCGTCGGAATTGAGTTTGACACCAATTTATGGCAACTTGCAAATTTCATTGGATGCCGCGTTAATCAACATAATACATGTATTGAAATTATACAATGATGCTCGCAGATCCATTGTGGGTATGTTTTGTCCTTCATCCTTTTGACTCTGTTCATTTATTTTTCTTCTAAGAACTTCTTGCATTGTTGTTAGCTTTGTTTTTGTGTACTATCTGCTTACTGACTCATGTACCATGATTTTATAATTTTCATTTTATCTGCTTGGCAATTGTTCGGCTCTGGGAATTCAATATCAAGTTTTTGGGTTGACTCGTTATTTATGCACCATTTTTTACAGGCAAGGTCTTCAACAGAGTGTCTACCAAGCTATTCAATCAATTGTGACACAATTATTGAATGAAAAGGTTACTCAACCTCTTGTGGATGTGATTTTACGCAATTTAGTGAAAGAGGACAAGGTGCATTATTTTCTGTCTGTTTTTTACTGGTTGAAGGGATATTTCCGTTTCTTTAAAGCCTCTAGTTCCTTGCATTCTAGACAAATACCACGTTACTCATTCTTCAGTCAAAGCAGATGAACACCTAATACTTATTTCCTTGTGTTGCCTATACAGGGTCCATCACACAAGCTGGCTGTTGATACCATCAAGAATTGTGCTGAAAAATTGGAGCCTGCCATTTGCATTTTTTTGTCCTCGTGCATTTTCGAGAAGGATGTGCCAGCTAATGAACTCAGGAAACTGCATCATAAAGTTATTCTGGAAATATTCCAGTGTGCACCCCAGATGCTTTTGGCTGTCATTCCAAACTTAACACATGAACTTCTTGTATGTTATGTTCCCTCCCTCCCTCCCTCTATTATACATCATTATGCTTGTATAGAAAGTATAATCTGTGAACTTGTACCACCTACTTCTGTAGAGTGACCAGGTTGATATACGGCTGGAGGCGGTTCACCTGATTGGGAAACTTCTTGCCTTCTCTAATCTTCGTTTTGGTCAAGATAACAAGTTGGTATTTATAGAATTCTTGAAGAGATTCTCTGACAAATCTGCAGAAGTTAGAATTGCTGCAATCAATGCATCTAAAGCCTTCTACATGAATGTATTATCTGGAAATGAAGCCCAAGAAATGCTAAGTAAGGCTACTTGTATTGGTTGTGTCTTATCTGGATTTCTCTCTTAGCACCCTTGTCATGTTGATGTTTCATTTGGTTGGCAGACTCACTTGAAGGAAGACTATTAGATTTTGATGACAAAGTGAGGCTCCAAGCTGTTCACACAGTCTGTGACTTAGCCAAATCAAATACTGGCTCGTTCCCAACTGAAATGATATTAAAAGCAGCTGCGAGGCTACGAGACAAAAAGGTGACTATACACTGCAGATATTTGTAGGTATTCGCTCGAAACTCAATGTGGCTACTTCTCTACAGTGCCTCACCCAACATATTTTGTAGGTATCTGTTAGAAAGAATGTAATGAATAAGTTGCTGGAGCTGTATCGGGATTATTGTGAGAAATGCTCAAAAGGAACTGCCACGATCAACACTCATTATGAACAAATCCCGGCTAAGCTTATAGTTCTTTGTTTTGATAAAGATATTGAATCCTTCAGGTTTGTTCTTTTCCTCCCTTTGCACACTGGATTTTGCCCACAGTTCTGAGTTTTGGCTTCTTTATTACGACAGGCCGCAGAATATGGAACTTATATTTGCTGAAGAACTCTTCCCATCATCACTTTCTCCAAAAGAAAGGGCAATCCACTGGATTGAGTTCTTTTCACATTTCAAACAGGAACATATTAAGGCTTTGAACACCATATTTTCTCAGAAGAGAAGGTAGATATCTGCTACTGATAACATATAGGTGCATAAATGGTTTTCATGTTTTTTTTTTCAACCTTTAGGTTGCAACTGGAGATGCAAGCATATTTATCACTCCGAGCAAAGAAGGTTTGTAAATCATGACTCAACTGGCAACAACAATTGACCGTTTTCTCAAAGTGAAGCTTGAATATGCTGTAGGCGGAACCTTCAGAGGAAACGCGGAAGAAATTTTGTGGATCTTTCAGAAAGATGTCAACTTCCTTCACAGATACCTCAAAAGCTGAAGAGTGCTTTGAAACTTTGCACCAGATGAAAGACAATAACATATTTAAGGATCTGGTTGAATTAATCAATGAGGAAACAACTTATGCGACTTGCCGCTTGACCAGAGTAATACCCTTTTACTCTTTTCAACCGATACAACTTGAGATGGTTTGATCTCTCCTTAGTTTTGTTCCCTCTATATTCAGAATCTGACCAGTATCAACTATCAACTTATTGGAGGTGTTGCAGCCCGTTGTTTTTTTATCACTGTCAGATTGTATTCGTGGCATGCTTAGTCATAGCTGGCTAGCTGCATAATCCTACTCTCTCATCAATCAATGCCATTGATAACTCCACTTCCTTGAGGCCAGTGCATGCAGTTTGGTAACTAATGGATAGAGTAATTCTCACGAAAGTTCAGAAGCTAATCTCTTGAGTGCTCTAGCACCTTGTAATATTCAATCTTAACTGTGCAAAAAAGTTAAAGAAAAAACTCTGGCTTGTAATTTATTTTATTTTCATTTCCTTCTAGCTTTCAGCTAACTGTCTTTCTGTAAACCAAATTTCATCATCCTGGTTTATAATCAGTTTAAAAACAGTATGTGAAACGCTCAGTTCACAAATGTAACGTAGTATTCATTTGTCTTCAGATGACACCTGCATGAATGCTTTTCTTAACACTTTTACCTGAGCACATTTTAAAAGATTGAGATACATGTAGTCGATGCTTGTCTCTGACCATTTCGTTGCAACGGGTGCAGGATTCGTTTCTCAAGAGGATTGGAAACAAACACCCAATATACAACTTCTGTAAAGTTCTATCTATAAAGTGTTCACATTCTATATTTAACTGGGAGATGATCTGTGCAATTTTGGAGTCTTGTTTATCCTGCAGAAATGAATTAATCAGTTATTCGGAGCCTGCTTGTGTTCTTTTACTGGTAAGCATACCCATGATAGTATAAAAGGTATGAATTGGGGGATGTATCCAGAGCATCCTGACCATTCATACATCAATTTGGGTAGCTGCAATTCGTGCTGGATGCAGCACCTGTGAATGTAATCCCTCGCCTGGATTCCTTGATATTAATTAAAAGATTCAGGGACTAATTGCTGCATTAAAATGTAGTCGATACTATGGATGGACTACTGAGAAAAAGATGATTTTGACTGGCAGATAGCATTTTTCTTTGTGGTTGTTTGGAACAGCTTGCACGCCTCCAATGAGTAGTTTACAGCAAACAAACTACTTATTCTTTTCAGGCCTCATAATTCTACCCTTCTCTGAGCCTATGATTTATTAACAAGCATTTTCTGTCATCCTTGATTGGACTAGGGGATACTTAACATTGTTGACAAACTGTAGATTCCTTCTAAAGGCAATCATGTTTGATTTTCAGCTGATATGTATTACTATTCCATTCTTTCAATTATGCCAAGCACACTACCGCATATCCAAGATTACACTTAATTATAATGCATTAGGACTATCAGTTTAGTTTATTTTTTTTTCTGAGTTATGTATGCCTTTTCCTCTCATGCAAGATACTTCTCACTCGAAGTTGTAACTATGTAGGAAGTTGCAATGATGTTTCCATCATTATTCCATGGTTCAGAGGAGTACCTGCTGAAGTTATTCTCAGAAGAATCAATCCTGGTAAATGAGAAGACCCTCCGAATGTTGGCACATTTGACAAAATCGACACACCATTTATCTACTAATTTCAGGTAAATTCATTTCAGTGTGATGTTGGATTGTCTTGGTCTGTTTGTTTGTTACCATTGTCTTGATTATTTTGAACACGACTCGTGCTTGTTACAAGAACAAACCATAAATATCATTAGCCCCATTAACGTCACTAGTTTAGGATGAACATTAGACTGGTAAAATTGGACCTGAAGCATACAATCTATATTAAAAGAATTTGTTTGATTCTGTCCCAGTAATATTATCTATCCAGTATTGGAGCAAAAGTGCATTGAAGGTTCACGGGCTGAATCAAAATATGCCATCATTGCAATTGCTTCACTGCGGCCATCAGATGACAAGAAATTTGCTAAACTATACAAGGTAAGGTGGTAACTAGTTCAGTTGCCTTTGGCAATTAATTATATCTCTGAGTTCCTCATGTGTCATGTCAACTCACAATCCATAATTGTTTCAAGTTAGTAAGCACCTAAGAAATGAAAGCATTGTCATTTTCGGTGGATGTTGTGTTACATGGATGGTTTTAGCTTGTGTTCCAGTCGTGGCGTCTTTCAAATAAGTTATTACTTTATTCCGATACTGAATGACTTCTAGAATGGAAAAGGAGCATCATTGCACAAGTTTTTCCGTATGTTAGAAGTACTTTCCCACTCTAGTAAACCCAACTTGGTTTATCCTATTTGCTTCAGATCACTTGATTTATCCTATTTTTATAAATTTGCTTAGGATCACATTCTTACTCCTGCAAGGTTTACAGTGCTTACCACGATGCTTGTATATGTTGTTTCCTTACAAGTGGGATGATCTATTCGATCACTCTTTACAATCAATATAGTATCAGCATTGCACGATTTACAGTGCTTACTACGATGCTTGTATATGTTGTTTTTTAGAGGGAAGGAGGGAGGTGACTTCGCATATAACAAGAAATATACATCCAAATTTGAGTTTAAGAGGATCTGAATCTGGGTGTTGGGGCTGTACATCCATACCTCCACTGAGTTACTGAGCTAGGCTCTATTCTTGGCAGGATAAATATTAAAGGTTGATTTATTAGGTTATGATCCATGGCACATGATGCTAATTTCAAACAAAAAAAATGCATGTCCAATTACTAAGCACGCATTATACTAATGATTTTGTTAATTCCCATGTTGAGATGCATAAAAGTGTCATCGGGTGATTTTTGTGATGCTATGCTGCTCACAAGAAATATGTTTTTTTAAAGGGAAATATAGTAGGGTAAGCCCCTACTGTGGTAAATTTGTTGGCCATCACAAGAAATATGTTGACATCTATATCCTTATTTTAACTTCATCTTTTTTTAACATTGCCTTTGTGTACAATTTATGTGGTCTGTTCTTCCCTGCAGAAAGTTGTTAGTGGTCTTAGTGATTATCACAATGTACCAACATTATTACAGTCTTGGGGCTCAATATTGGAGTATTCCCCTTCCATGCATGAGTTAGACAGCAGGCAAATTATCAATTCCATTCAAGATATTTTGTTATCAACAGAGGTAGGCAATTTGTATAGCAATATGATGTCTAAACTAACTTATTTGGTGTGCTGATTTTGTTGCTTTTGTTTATACAGTTCATTTCAACATCTGGACAACAATCTATTGATGAGAATTCGGCATGCAGTTTCTCTTGCAAACTGAAGGTGAGTCAACTGTTCAAAAGCAATTGTTCATGGTAGGTTTTATGCAGATGTTCCTAGTGTGGGTGAAATTCACTAGAGGACTTTTTGTATAGCGCCCTCTTTGAAAATTTCTTTGTGGTCTATTGTAGATCTATTGTCTCAAGGCACTTGTCAAAAGTTGTTTACCTAGAAGTACCACCCATACTCGAATTAACAGTGTTCAAGGGATGCTGTTAAAATTTGAGAAGGGTCTCTTCCAAGACATTGCTCTACGGTTCGTCTTGTTCCCTTCACATTCTGCTCCCCCCAACCCCCACCCACCCACACACACTTTTCAGAAATGGTTCGCTATTCTAAGATTTATGTTTGTATTTAACAATAGCCTCGTATTTTGGTCAATTGGTGGTACCAGTTCGTGTTAGAATGAAATTCTGGGATGTATTGGTTACTTGGTTGACTAACATTTTTGATGATTGTTGAAGTTAATTTTACTACTATGAAATTTGAAACCCTATAGGTAGTTTAATGTCCTTACAAATCATCCACTAACTTATACAAGCTTTTTGCTGTACCATAGATTCAATTTATCGTTCTTTTTCATTGAAGTCCATTAGGTGAACATAAACCTTTTAATGTATCTGTAATTTTCTTTTATTTCTTATACAAATGTTGATTTTATTCCATCCTGTTCCATATTCAGTGAAGATGATACACCGTACCTGAAACTGGCAGCTGGGAAGTCTGTACTACGATTGGCTACAAGATGGGATTCACATGTTTCACCAGAATTATTTCGTAATACAGTTCTCATGGCAAGGGTACTGTCAATTACACTGTTAATGTTTCTTGTCTTCACCTTTCTTATGGAGGCAATATTTTTTCCCCCTATAACCATTCAAAAAAATTGATGATACATATTTTTTGGATGCTTCACTTCTTACGTCCTTAGTCTATTAGTGCAATTATTTTATTTTTTAGAGGACCATTATACTTAACGACCTATCGTAGTTTTATATTTCAACCTATTACTGGGGGCATGGTGTACCACCTCCATCCCAAAAAGACTTCATTTGTGGCTATGCACCTGGACAGAATGAAGTATCTTTGGGACAGAGGGAATATTTCAGTATTTAAGTCTCCTTTTGTAATGTATTTGTGCCTTGCTTCCAGGATCCTTCATATATTGTTCGCAAGTCATTCATTTGCAAACTCTACAACCTCTTGAAGAAACGTGCAATCCCTGTTAGATACGCATGTGCTTTTGCACTAGCGTCAACAGATTCTTGCAGAGATATCCGTACCGAAGTACGTCTCCTCTCTTATTTCTATTTTTCTAATATATATTCCATACAGAGTGCATATGCTTAGGGCATTTCCTGTCTGCCAATTTTGTACTTTTCCTAGTCGATAAGTTACTTGAGTGAAGTGCTTAAGGAGCAACGAAGAGCTTTTGTTCATCAGAACAGAGCAAGCCATGATTCCATTGTAGACAATCCGGCATATGCCGTGGTTTTCTTGATCCATATTCTAGCATATGATGGGAGGTTCCCTTCCAAGAATTGTGAAAATGAGACTAGCTTTCCTGAGTTTTGCAGGTATTTTCTTATTTTGTATATTAAAGAACTCTTGAGAGAAGTTATGTTTTGTACATGCTGATAATAACTTTCAATTCGCCTTTGTTCTATTTACAGCCCACTTTGTGTTATGTTGAGAAAACTAGTTGAAATAGATAGTTTAAACAGAACTGAGCATGGTCCCACCACCAGTTCTGTATCAGTTCTTTCAGGGATCTTCCGTGCTATTCAGAAAGCTGAGGATCTAGCTGATTCTGATATCACTCCAGTATGTCACTTTCCGCTGTTGTACATTTTTATTTGCCTATCATTTCTTAACCAAACACTGACATCTTAAACTCCTGTCACAGAAACTGCACATTATCTCAAAAATTGGCTTGCTTATGGTAAAAGAACTTGATGAGCATGGCAAGATGTCTGATTCTCCACGCCATATTCTTTTGCCCTCATCTTATTATAGACTGTCTGGGAGTGAAAGAAAACCGGATGTAAGTTATCTGTCGATTACTAAATTTGAAATCAAAGCTGATTTTTGCACTATAGCTGATATTTATTCTGGCTTGTCTATATATTTATAAATGCAGGAATGCTGCCAAGGAAATTCCATTAGTGATAGTCTTGTAAAGAGAATTCTCGAAGCTCATGAACCTTATACTCATCAGGTACAGTCCGTGTTTTGTCATATTTTCACATATTGCCTACAACCTAGCATGGTATTTGGATCTAACTTGATGATGACCTAAGCTCGGTCAACATGTTTTCAGGACAATACAAAATGTTTTGTTGTTGCTGAAAGGGTATTAAATGAATCTGCGCATGAAAAGAGAGCTCGTTCCTCTTTCAGCAAACAAAGGAGGGAGAATGCAGGTAGTTGTGATAAAGGGAAAGGGAACAAAAGTTCGGTATCTGGGGAAGCCCAGTCCAAGAAAAAGGATCAGAATACTACTAATAGCTCTGAGAAAGAAAAGGTGTCATCTTGTGGTTCTGCTGGCACAAAGTTCTCATCTCCGTGCCCAATGGGTTTGTCTAAGGAAGCTGATTCTAGAGATTGCGTCTCTCTACTGGATAATCAATTTCGTACAGTGGGTAGATGTTCCACTGGAGGGACAAGAACTTCAAAGGCAGATCATAACCATTGTAGGCAAACTGTGGTATGCATATATTTGTTAAATCCTGCGATTAACTTATAAGTTTGTCTGGAATTACCTATGGTTTGGCACATGACTTCATGAACATTTAATATATTATTTATTTTTGCAGGATATTCCCTCTTCTCGTCCCAGAGAATGGTAAGGCGAATATTTTAAAAGCTTTTCTTCTTTGCAGAGTTTTTTTTTTTCTTGCATTGCATTCTTCAGTATTTGGACAAAGTTTAGCTCAGATTTTGACCGACACCTGTGGCGTAGTTCCTCACAGTATGTGCCAGTTTAGAAACATAAATGAACAACGGCACACATTTACACTGTTTAATATAATAAGCATGCCATATTCCTTTATGAGACATCTATGGATTTCCAGACAGATCAGTTTTACTTGGGCATTTGGTTATGGCTTAGATAAAGTCAGATGTCTCGATCTTCAGTATCTTCATTCGATCTTGAATGGGTTTTTTCTTTTCTTTTTTGAGGACTATACAGTAGGGGAAACCGTACTGGATTTCTGGTTACAGGCCTTGGGCAGCTTAGTAAGTTATGCCTCTAATCCAACTACAAAACTATTCCAGTCAGGGGAGAGAACCGTAAACTGTTCAGAATCGTGCTGGTGTTATAATCATTACTGGGTAGCCAAAAAGGGACTTTTCCGACTAATTTGATAACAACCTGATATGTATATTGCTGCAAGTTTGTCTGAATGGGCAACTGGTTGTTGTAGATAAGTCATCCAGCAACCAGCATGGTGTGACGCAGAATATTGAACTATTAGAAACTCTAATCGCAAGTTTCTTGATGATACATATTTTGAATGTTTTGTGAATGAACCACATGTTTTGAATGTCAGCAGTTCCTTCGAGAAAGATCATGGCAAAAGTTTATCTGGATCCCAAAAGCATGAAGTGTTGCTTCCTGGCTCTTCGATTGTATGGTGAGAATGTCTCGATTGTCTTTTCATTTCGAATGTCCTTCCCGTCCATATCTACTTATCTATCAACTTACAGCAGTGATCTTGAAGATGTTGGTGACTGTGATGACAATTTTGTGAAACTGCCTGTATCAAAGAAGAAAACAGGTAATAACCAGGACATGACAGCACCTTCATTTCGCTAACTCTATCTGAACTATATATGTGATTCACTTTAAAGCGACTGTGTGAAAATCTAAGTTCTCTGAGGGATGCGTTGCCTGACTGGACAAAATCTCGTAAAGTTCCTCACAGGCCAAAGCTCAACATAGAAGTGGTCCAGATCAGCAGTTTGGAAATGGAATTATCCCGAATAATTGAATTTGTTGCATCAATTCTACATAACACTTATCAAGGGGCTATGTCGTTGGCAATAAAATGTCTTGCTACACTTGTATGCGAATTCTTTGCATTATGTGTTTATACTACGCATCAATCCAGTTCCATCCCTTTTTGCAGGGGACCTAAAGAAAAAGGGCAAGAGATCACTGGAGTCGATGAATGAAGAGAACAATTCAGGTGTAACTGGTGTTGGTTTAAGAGATAATGTAAGCACTGTGAAATATAATCATGATCTCATCCCCTCGCAAAATAATAATAATAATCATGATCTCATTTGTATCATAGTGATCTAATTTTTTTTTTCCACAGGTTCGACGAACTAGAGCAAGGAAGGTGCAAGTGTAAACAGCTACTCAGCTAATTTAAATGCTAGGTATTTTCATCCGATGTAAATATTTCGCTCTAGAGAGCAGTGTGGTTATAACTTAAAATCTTGGTCTTGCTCATCAATGTAATTTTGTAAATAAAAAAAATACCGGCAATTGAGTGTCTTATATGCCTTGTTATGTTAGCATTGATTAGCCAGCTAAGCTAGAGTTGTTTGATGCCGTGCTAACATGGTAAGGATAGACCTTTCATCAATACTACTTGTAACCTACGTGTGTTCCAGGCACAAATTAACAGAAGCGCAGTAAATTGCACAGCTATTATCGGTCCTGTGATGAGGTTTAGCTAGGAACTCCCTGTGCATTTTTCTTTTTGGGACGCCTGGACGTGCATCTAGAGGTAGTACCAGTTGAAATTGACCAGGTATTATGTTGTAGTACATGCAAGACTTATAGATGGATCGGAAGGGCCTGTGAAGCCCTGATAACCGGCCAGCGCCCATCCCTGCGGTGTAGAAGGCTTGCCGCGTGCGCATGTCGGTGCCGGAGGCCTGCAATGTCGGGTGATGCACTGGTGTGCCATGTGTGCTCTGCTGGGCGTGCACTCATGGGAAGCAGGGAGCAATGAAGGCATCTCCGGAGTGTAGCCGGGAGACGGGCGATACCACGCTACCGGGGCATCGCAGGGGCGTAGTCCGGCGAAGGAAGCAACTTATCTCTTGCTCGCGGGGGTCAGGTACAGGGAGCATGGCGGGACGTCGTAATACGCATTACGCATGCCATTAGTGAACTAGGGAACAACAATTTTTATGTTATTGACCAAGCGAGGGAAGCAGATTGACCACGCTTGGATTACGAGGCATGCGACACTAATGTCCAAGTGACGTGGGTATTTATTCAGGAAAAACGTAGGCTACCCTTATTATGGCTAGGTCGAAACAAAAAAGGAGCAGTTTTTGACCAAAAATGACACGAAACGTGCTAAATCCTAGACAAACGAGGGCATGATCATAGGATCATGGGAAGTATTACATCATATATACAATAGTGGATTTCTTGCCACTGCAAAATTGTGCGCATTCTCAGGCTCCAGACCTCTCCATGTGACCCTCCGCTCCATCTTTTGCTGAAGCTGCGGAGAACACCATCACTGCAGAATCTTGCTCTTCTTCCCCGCATAGATAGCTATAAGATATATCGCCACGCACCCGGAGTGGGGTGTATATAGGCGTTCGCATATCGGTGCCGGAGTGCGCATATCGGTGCCGGAGGCCTGCAATGGCGGGTGTGATCTGCTGGGCGTGCACTCATGGGAGGCAGGGAGCGATGAAGGATTGTAACCGGGAGACGGGCGACACCACGCCACCGGGGCATCGCAGGGGCGTAGTCCGGCGAAGGAAGCAACTTATCTCTTGCTCGCGGGGGTCAGGTACAGGGAGCATGGCGGGACGTCGTAATACGCATTACGCATGCCATTAGTGAACTAGGGAACAACAATTTTTATGTTATTGACCAAGCGAGGGAAGCAGATTGACCACGCTTGGATTACGAGGCATGCGACACTAATGTCCAAGTGACGTGGGTATTTATTCAGGAAAAACGTAGGCTACCCTTATTATGGCTAAGGCGGAACAAAACAAACGAGGGCATGATCATAGGATCATGGGAAGTATTACATCATATATACAATAGTGGATTTCTTGCCACTGCAAAATTGTGCGCATTCTCAGGCTCCAGACCTCTCCATGTGACCCTCCGCTCCATCTTTTGCTGAAGCTGCGGAGAACACCATCACTGCAGAATCTTGCTCTTCTTCCCCGCATAGATAGCTATAAGATATATCGCCACGCACCCGGCAACCGTGCCCCAGGTCGTCTCCCAAAACTTCATGTTCTTGATCCTCGCCTCCTCAGGGGTTTCCGGATCTTTCATGAGGTCGATGTGAATGTTCATGCCGAACAGGCTCACCACTGCAATGCCTGCGGTGGCCACCACGGTCGCCGTAGTGAGCATGACGCCCATTTGCAGCAGCTGGTTCTGCTTCTCATCCAGCATTATGTTGATGTAATCTTCAGTGTCATCCACGTATTCCCGGAGCTTTGTGCACGTAAATAGGCACAAGTTAGATACTTGTATGGTTCCACCGCCAAAAAATAAAAATAAAAATACTTGTATGGTTTTCATTGAGAATATAATTAGTCTATATTGCATTAAGCTGAGATAATAATAAGTAATAAAGGAAAACAATTGAACCTGATACTGTGAAAAACCCAGAGAGATCGTCATGTCTTTGGAAATTAAAACACGATGATGTTATGCTAGATCGAGCTGTAAATAAAGCGAGATGGAACATACATTGTACAATTTGTTCAGCGTGCCGTCAACCTGCACGAAGTAAGCTTCAAGAAGCATTTCCAATTCTTCAATGTTAGGCTTAACATAAGCAGAACTTTCACGGACAGTCTCTGTCTCATCATCACAGTCTTCTTCCTCCCTGAAGACAAATAAATCACAAACGTGAGACTAATATGAGGGTCCGACCTGCGTCCGACCAGAACGATCGTGTGATGCAGATGTGTTCATTAGCCAAATCACATTCTAATCAGCCGTAGATTGTATGAAGTCGCACCAAAGTCGGACACACGGGTCGGCTCTATAGCATTTTTGAATATGAAAAGCATACATGTCTGCTTGAATAACATATCCTTCCATCGGTATGGGCTGTCAACAGCGAATCTGCTTGAATAACATATCTTTAAAGATAATTCAGGGAGTTAAGTACTTACTTCTCCTCGACTTGATCGGTGGAAGCATCATTATTTGAGTCATGGAATCCTTGAAACGTAAGTTTCCTCGTCAGGTACATCTCAGACATGTCAGTGTCGTCGTCCAGCAAGTGCTCAAGCTCATCCCTAACCTGAGGAAGAACATGACATAAAAAAAAGACCAAATGATTAAATGAACGTAATTGGGGGCGCCGCCTCAATTAATCAAGCATTCAGTTTGAGCATGAGCACTTCTGCCTACCTTTTGCACGCGCCCTGAGAGTGCGACTAGTCGGCTCTTGATCTGCCTGACGTGCTCCAAGTTCAGCGTACTAACCTTGGAAGTCAGCTCATCTAAGGCTGGGTATGCCTCCTTCTCGAGAGCCAACGTCTGGCACCGTTTGTGAATTTTAAAAATTAAAATCATTGCAATCGCCCCATAAATTAATCATCAACAGCAAACTAGATTTTCAAAAATAGTTCAGTGACATTGAAGGAAAGAAATATAGGACCTCAGATTCCAAGCATTTGCATGTGTACTCGAGGCAGACCTCGAGCACCTTGAACTCGAAGGGAAGGATCTTGCCGGTCTCTGCCCTGCAGCGTGCCGACGCTGGCCCGTTCCCCTCGCTTTGATCCGTCTCATTGCCACGATCAGTCGCCGGACTCGTGCTAGACACGTCCTTCACAGGGAACAACCATCAATTTCGCTGAAATTAAAATCGATCGCTACGAACTTGGCTCGAACGCACAGCTGAGGATACAACCAACCATTTCGGTCACACGTACAGATGCAATCGCGTAACGTCAGAGGAACAGAGTGAACTCGCTCGACTGCGTCTGAATGAAGAAGACAGGCTGAGGCAAGTACCGGGAGAGCGAGGCGGGCGTGGAGGTCGACGAGGAAGGGGCGGACGAGCGGGTTGCCGGGGTCCGGGACCAGCGCCTCGTCGGCGGTGACGATGACCTTGACGTGCTCGAGGTTGACGACGACGGCGTGGTCGCGGCCCATGATGGTGGAGGGGTAGGAGAGGAGCGGGTCGAGCACGCGGAGGTCCCGCGTGGGCAGCCCCGTCATCTCCATGATCTGGTGCTTCCCGAACTCCGCCGTGTGCGCCTCCCCCGCCGCCGGCACCACCAGCCACTCCCGGCTCCGCGCCG
>LAPY01000024.1:91062-104658 GCA_000970635.1 Eragrostis tef
GTTATCTGATGACCGATGACGCGCACTCCGGCGGTTTGTTTTGTGGTCGTTGGGCGCTGGTTGATTCGATGGGCTGAAAGTACCGGTTTGCGATGGGCGTTGTACCAGTTGACCTCGGATGAGCTTGGACTTTATTCGGCAGCGCGATATTTATCCACGAGTCTGGAATTCGCTGCCCTGTCTGGTTGAGCATTTCTGACTTCGGCGACAACGATCGTGCCAATCAGACGGCTCATCTTTCGCGTCCGATTCGAACGCCGGAAGCTAATCACACTCCTTCGTCAGCCTTTAGAGGGAACCCAGCTCGATGGACTACCGTCTGATTCGCCTATAAGTCGGGTGCTCCTTCGTTCTTTTATTGAGACCATTCAATAGTTTAAATTCAAGCTAATGCACGTCATCAATAAAAGGACAAATGGATTAGTTCCTCAAGTGTAGCTCATTTTTTGCTCCAAAGTTGACGTGAGTTCGAAGAATCTGTCCTTTTTTTCAGCTCCGGTTACAAGCAGCTCCAGAGTTGGGCCAAACAGATATGGAGTAGAAATGGCCTATAAAATCCGGAAATCATAATCCTCTTCTTAGCGAGAGAACTCTGCCTCTCACTCACGCTCGCATAAGCACCCTTGCTCACAGCCCAAAATACTTGACAAACACCGCCCAAAACCATTCAGCTCTTGTCCAAATTACTTGTGAGACAAGTCCCAAAACCATTTATGTGAGAACCGACTCGTGTCGTTATCGTACGTTTCAGTGGGCTAAAGTTCGAGGCGTCGATGCCATTGTGAAGACGGCACGGGGATGCATGCGATGCTTGGAGAGGAGAGATGAAAAATTAAGAGGCGGAACGGACAACTGTACAATAAATTATTTTCATGAAATTTGTTCCAGAACATATGAGATTGTTCTGAAACAACTTTTGAAATGTTATACTTGCCATTTTCTTTCATGAATCGATGTTACAGGTAGCACGTTTGAGTTCTTTGATGATCCGCATGATGACTCATGACTGGTGATGGAGGTGGAAGAGACGACGTTTGCGGTGTTGATATTAAAGTGGTTTGGGTTGACATGGCCGAAATGTTGGGTCAAATTCGATATTAAAGAGACTGCTATTGAGACGTATTTGGCTCGACCCACGTGACCTCTATCAAACCCCCTAAATTCACAATTGATACACCTCGTGTAAGGAGAGAGAACGACGATTGTGACGCGGCCGCTTTCTGAGCCCGACATGTTCCTGCTCTTTCGTTTTCTGCTCATAGCTAGCCCAATAGCAGTCCAACTCGGCCTTGAAAAAATCATTCGAAGGACTGAGAAGGCGACTAGAGGGGGTGGATGAGAGCCAATAAAAATTTTTCAATAAAACTTGGTCTATGTCCCAAACCTTCACCAAACCGTCTCTCATTCGATGACCAAAATCATACACATCAATTAATTTGGTATGTGTTCAATTAATTTGGTATGTGTTCGATGAGATGGAGAACCTCATCCAAATTTGGATCCATACCAAATCGCCAAAAAATGCTCACGAATTTTAGATTCTACCAACAAACTTAGAGGGATGAAATTTCACAAATCCATAAAACCGAAGATGCTTTGATTTGGTCAAGCAACTATAGAGGATTGTTCTAGCATGTCATAGCACCAAGATTTCTCAATCCGTCCCAAAACACATCACACAAGTAGAATAAAAAATCTCATAAAAATACCTCCGAAAATAGGAAAAAGGAGAAATTCAGGATCTAGAGGATGAAGAACAACTTGAGCACGAATATGAATGTCATTTCATTGATTCAAGAGAACAAGTTATATGGATACAAGGTTAGGATACCGCTCTCATCTTCTTTCTCTTTAGAAGAACAAAAGTTGTCTTTCACACAATATTTCCTCTCTCTCTCTCTCTCTCTCTCTCTCTCTCTCTCTCTCTCTCTCTCTCTCTCTCTCTCTCTCTCTCTCTCTCTCTCTCTCTCTCTCTCTCTCTCTCTCTCTCTCTCTCTCTCTCTCTCTCTCTCTCTCTCTCTCTCTCTCTCTCTCTCTCTCTCTCTCTCTCTCTCTCTCTCTCTCTCTCTCTCTCTCTCTCTCTCTCTCTCTCTCTCTCTCTCTCTCTCTCTCTCTCTCTCTCTCTCTCTCTCTCTCTCTCTCTCTCTCTCTCTCCCTTAAAGCTCCTCCTAGCTCTCAAAATAAATCCCTACAAGACTTGGTGGAAGAAGCTCACCTCTCCAACCAGCCATCTCCCTACATAAAGATATTTCAGAATGACCAAAATGCCCTCCACACAACACATACTTCTCCCTACCACTAGGGGCAAAGCGTCTGACTTTTTCTTCGTCGTCCGAATGCTATTAGGCCCTTCACGTAATTGCTTCGTCTTGATGCAACATTCGTGATGGTGCCACGTGCACCACCATCTGTCACCGTCGGTTTGAGGCCCACACCGAAAAATCATCCACCACCAGTTTTATGGCCCAAACCGGAAAACCATCCACCGCCAGTTTTGAAACCAAACTGGAAAACCATCTGTGCTTCTTGTTCTCTTCACGTGTACGGTGTGAATCACCCTTGACCTTACTCGGTCTCTCGATCTTCTGGCCCCAAGCCCCCGCTTAGTCTCGATTCTCCCGTCGTTGACCATCAAGTTGACTCTATTGACCAACACATCATGAGACAAGCAAACACATTTCTCCTTCTCCTCCATTCTTTCCCACACCTTCATCGACCCTGATTAGCCATAAACATAATCATACACATGCTTATGCAATTCTCAAAATCCCGCATTTCAACCCAAATTCAGTCCAACTCAAATAAACTTTCATGTCAATTACTCATCATTATTGTGAACCATGGCACTTTTCAATAAGGTTCCTCATCATTCTTCTTCTTCTCCTTCTTCTTCTTCTCCTTCTTCTTCTTCTTCAGTACAAAGCCAGAGCACCATACGTCATTTGCCGCTGGATGAGCTTGGGCATTCACGAAATTACACCTCACCGATGCCATTGGATAAGTGAAATGAGTTTGCAACGATCTTCTCCTCCTTGGATAAGAAATTTTGAGCATACTCATTCACACCAATGGAACTCGTACCGTGGAACTTTTTGTTTTCTTAGCACTTGAACAGTTATAGAATCAGACGATAGGAGGATAAGCCACCACCCTGCGCAGGTGACCCAGTCATTTTTTTTTTTGAAAAATTAATTCTATAGCATTAAAAGTTTCTCCGTTACGTAAAATACTACCGAAAGTTTCGACCTTCGTAAAATAGCAGTGAAAGTTACATCTCTACTCGGAAATTAGCATTTTGTTTAGAATGCCAATAGGAAATGACAATAGTGCCCTTGACTAAGCATCCCCCACCTCTGGCTAACGAAACTGAGTCGCGCCCGCGCCTCTTCTATTCTGCCGGCTGCCGCCGTCGCTGTCCTCTCCTCCTGGTTCTGCCGCCGCACTCGGCCCTCCGCGCCGCCTGCTGGATCATCTTCTCCTCGTTGCCACACCACCCGCGTTGCGCCGTTCTCGTTGCCGCACCACCCGCGTCGCGCTGTTCTCGGGTGACACCTCCTCGCAGTTGCGAACGAGGCGACCTCCAACTATTGGTTCCACCCGGGCGCCGTCCTGCTGACTCTCGTCATCGTGACACGCCTGGGCTTCCGCTCTGCATTGTTCCTCCCGGCGCGCAAGGCGCTTCGATGTCAATCTGAACCAGCGACTGGGGGCAACGTATTGCTGCAGTACAGCCATGTGTATCCCAACTGCACGGTCGTGAACCCGTACGTGCACTTTGGGAAGCCGTAGGTCTTAAGACACCAAAATAAATCCATCTTCTCCATTGCCCAGATGCTGAAATCGGCAGCCTTTCTTAGATTGAGCTGCTACTCACCTGAATCGCCCCTTGAGCTCAACATACATTGAAGCCACCATCTGCGGAGGGGACGAGTACATCCGCGGCATCATGCTCTGCTTCCTCTGCCGCCTCTCAAAGCTGGAGGTCCTCGAGCCACACATCCGCTCGCCAACCTCAAGCACCGCTACCAATTCATCAGGAGGCACGCCATCTCGGCGAGATCCATCGCTCCTTTTCTCTTACCCAACCAGCAAAGGCAGAGCAAGCAACATGTAAGGCATTTTGTCCAGAATAGAAGAGGTTGGTAATTTCTGAGTACACATGTAACTTTCAGTGCTATTTTTCAGAGATCTTAACTTTCGGTGCTATTTTTCAGAGATCTTAACTTTCGGTGCTATTTTTCGTAACTGAGTAACTTTCGGTGCTATAGAACCAATTTTCTCTTTTTTTTTAAAAAAAAGAAAGTACTACTTAATTGTCCTCTAGAAAATAGTACTACTTGATGGCACTTTAAAGAATGATACTCTAAAAAATAGTACTCATTAATGATATTCTAAAAATAGCACAATCCTTAAATGCTAATACTAATTGTATTTCATCTATATAAAGTAAGCATGTAGAAAGAGTAGATACCCATCTGCCCGTCGTTCACATCTCAACAAACAACACAAATCAACTTGACGATCACAATGGCTAAGTACGCCATGCGCGCCCAAGGAGTCTGGATGCTTTCCTTGGTTCTTCTGGCGTGCTCTATCATTCCAGCACCCATAAGCGGTAACATTAAATCAAATTTATATTCTGGAAGTTATTTTTAGAGAGAATTTTGTGTGACAAAAACACTATCTTTATTGTACGCACATCGTGATTTGATTCTCAGCTTCCATTTTTTTAAAAAAAATCGAATCCTGCCTCAGACATAAATCAAGCATGTTTTTCTTTCCTGATTTTGACAAGATACATGCATCTCTTGTGATCAATAGGTCAAAGCACAGACTACGCCAAGAATGAACCGGTGATGAGGGCAGGCAGCTATGATGTAGACTTTGTCGGCGTTGGATGTTTGACACCCCCTCCTGAAAGACCGAACATATTCTGTTGTAGAGCTATAGACATCTGCTTTGGCTCGCTGAAGGCCTGCCAGGACGAATGCGGGAGGGGAAAGGATTGAAAGAAGGTCCGGCCTGTTGATCCATCAACTATGCTTCATTGTATTAGATCTCTCTTAACATAATAGAGATCAAGAGCTTCATGTACTCAACAATTAAGAATAAACAAGTTTGTTGGATCAAATTACATGCCATTCACAAGACTAATACTCGGGAATTCAATTATCTGATAGTAATGAGTATGTATAAACAAAAAGAGTATTAAACAGGATAGGATATAAAAGGGAAAGCAAACAAGCCCACAAAAACCCAAGCCCACCGCATGGCATAAGGGGCCACCACGAGTTGATGCTGCGGACTGAAGACCCAATACCCCAAAATTGAGCAACCGATCCATGAATCTATAATGTGGCCAAGCAACTTTTTTTAATTTATTTTGCGAGGAGTGTGCACCAGCAACTATGAATCTATGATTATCAAAATACTGAGAATTACATCTCAAAAAATTACTGAGAATTAGCATTGATGTTAATGACCCAAATGATCCTGATAACGGTGAATCACATTTCGTTGAGAATTTATGATATCTCTTGTTCTATCTTAACTATGTTTCTACAGTATGCAATCCTGGGCTCATAATATGAACTGTTATTATTTCATTTTTACACTTAATTCAGAGGCCTCGGCACGCTATCCGCTTAAGGGTGGTCTATGGCCAACAGCCTTTGCATTTCTCATAATACAATGGCTGACAATGCGTTTCAGAGGCTGCCGTTGTCTCGCTCCAAATCGTGCAGTAAACATCACGTACCGAGCATCGATCGGTGCAGCGCCATGACGCGCAGCACATTTAGGCCACGCCATGCCCCTCTTACGGCGCGGTGGTTGGCCGTCTGATCGATTCCTCGGGCAAATGGGCCGGTTGGCGACATGGCGGGAGGACCTACCTACCCTGCTATTCTTGCCGCTACCATCTCACTGTCAAGGCCAACGCCAACGCATGACGGCAGTTATAGAAATTCTTCACGAGGACACGCATGACGATAGTTATAGAAATTCTTCGCGAGGAAGTATAGCTGATTTCAGCTCGAAGGCTGAGGGGGCCCTCTGACCCGGCCCCGCCGCATGCCTGCCCTCATCGGGGACGATGGAGATGCCTTTCGATTCGGGCCTCATCGTCTCGTTACTGCGCATTGTGCAAGCGCGTCGCCGTCGACGGTGACCGCCCCTGCCGTGCTCATCGCCAAAACCGTCAACTTGAGAGCAGAATGCTCAACGCGTAAACACAAGATAATCAAAACCAAACTGTGAGGTTGATTTTGTACTGATCGGTTGATATGATTCATGGGTAAAGTGTCACATTAGAAAAAGAGAAGAAACAATAAACAACTGGTAAACTCTTCCTCTCACTCACACTCGCACAAGCACCCTTGCTCACAGCCCAAAATACTTGACAAACGCTGCCCAAAACCATTCATGTGACTGCTAGCTCTTGTCCAAATTACTTGTGAGACAAGTCCCCAAACCATTCATGCGATAGCCTGCTCGTGTTGTTATCATACGTTTCAGTGGGCTAGAGTTCGAGGCGTCGAGGCCATGGTGAAGACGGCACGGGGATGTATGAGATGCTTGGAGAGGAGAGAGATGAAAAATCAAGAGGCGGAACAGACAATTGTACAATAAATCATTTTCATGAAATTTGTTCCAGAACAAATGAGATTATTCTGAAACAACTTTTGAAGTGTTATACTTGCCATTTTCTTTCATGAATCGATGTCCTAGATGAGAAATGCTACAATCACGTAATGTATTCATGCAATCCCCACGCACATGCATTGATTAGGAAAGTATTTAGCTTGATTATGAAATGCATTGATTATTTCATGTGACAAGTTAGATTTTTTTGTAGAGGTGAATCAATGATGAACCAATAGCGTGATGTCAGTATTGCGTGAAAATTACGTGAATACATTACGTGATTGTAGCATTGCTCTGTTGTAGATAGCACATTTGAGTTCTTTGATGGATCCGTGGGATGACTAGGTGATGGAAGTAGAAGAGACGATGGTTGCGGCGTCGATATTAAAATGGTTTGGGTTGACATGGCACCAGACGATAGGAGGATAAGCCACCGCCCTGCTGCTAGCTGGCCCAGCCAAATAAGCAAATATTTGGATGGTGTGAGTAACGCTATAGACGAGATCAATCTAAGAACACGCAGAGAGTTTATATTGGTTCAGGCATCCCGAATGATAACAACCTTACGTCTAGTGTGTTTCGTGTATAATGCGATAGCCTTTGCGTTAGGGTTTCGCAAGGAGCCAGAGAGTTTTTCCCGGAGGGGTTACATGAGGCTAGTTACCGCCTATTAGAATCCTAACTGATCACAATCTTCCTTTTTCTTTTTCGTCAAGGATACCAGATCCTCTTTCTAATCTACACCGCCTTTATAACGTCTTCGAAGAAATCTTGAATAGTCTTCAGAATATCTGAAAATTAGAGCTACGACAAGTACTATTTGATGACACTTTATAATGATACTCTAAAAAAAAGTACTCCTCAATGATATCCTAAAAATAACACAATACTGAAATGCTGATACTAATTGTATTTCATCTATATAAAGTAAGCATGTAGAAAGAGTAGATATCCATCTGCCCGTCGTTCACATCTCAACAAACGACACAAATCAACTTGATGATCACAATGGCGAAGTGCGCCATGCGCGCCTAAGGAGTTTGGATGCTTTCCATGGTTCTTCTGGCGTGTTCTATCATTCCAGCACCCATAAACGGTAACATTAAATCTAATTTATATTCTGGAAGTTTTTTTAGAGAGAATGTTGTGTGACAAAAACACTATCTTTATTGTACTTGTACGCACATCGTGATTTGATTCTCAGCTTCGATTGTTTCAAAGAAAAACACGAATCCTGCCTCGGACAAAAAATCAAGCATGTTTTTCTTTCCTGATTTTGACAAGATACATGCATCTCTTGTGATCAATAGGTCAAAGCACAGACCACGCCAAGAATGAACCGGTGATGAGAGCAGGCAGCTATGATGCAGACGCAGTCGGCGGTGGATGTTTGACACCCCCTCCTGAAAAACCGAACATATTCTGTTGTAGAATTATAGACATCTGCTTTGGCTCGCTGAAGGATTGCCAAGATAATTGCGGAAAGGATTGAAAAACAATCCAGCCGGTTGATCCGTCAACCGTTATGCTTCATTGGATTAGATCTCTTGTAACAGAATAGAGATCAGGAGCTTCATGTACTCGGCATTTTTGGATCAAATAGTTACATGCTATTCACAAAACTAGTACTCATGGGAATTCAATAATATGATAGAAACGTATCGTAAAAAAAATAACGGAATAGGATATATATATATATATAAGGGAAAGCAAACGAGCTTTTTTTTAAGGGAAATTGGTAGATGCTCTGTCTTTTCAATAAAGAAGGAGAGCAAACGAGCTTTGAGGTGGTAATTTTGTGGCTATATATTAAAACTAGAAGTGCAAATCTGATTTCAAATATCCTCCTTCAGACCTGTTGAGGTGATTTGGCCCGTGCTTTGCGGCGCTCAACGGACTTAGGAACTCATCGTAGGTGGTCCTCGTTGACTCTTTCTCCGACGAATTAGAGTCCTTTCCCGGACCAGTCCTCCCTGTACACCCTCTTCTCAACTTCCGGAGACGAACGCACGGGCTGAGCCAATTCGACATCTACGATGAAGCCACTCAAGGTTAAGTATGGACATTGAATTCCTTTCGACCCTTTTTTGAAGTGAATGAGAGATTACGAAAACGTGACATCGAGTTAATGTCTGACATCCCACGGAAGGTCGCGCTGCAGCCTGCAGGTACCAGGCGTATTGAGGCTGCCGCGTCATGCTGAATGGTTGTGGCGCGCTGGAGTCTCTGGCGCACGGACTGCAGCTGTGCCCCGATGGCCTCCTACAGCGATCGCAAGTGCCGGGGGTCGTCTACACTCTACAGGGCGAGCGCGTTTGTGGCCTTTTATTTTTGGCTGACGTGGCCTACGCAGGGAGCTAGTGTGCTGGCCTCAGTGTGGCCCAGCTCGCTGGTCACTTGGTCGTAGTAACGATTTTGCAAGATGTGCCCTTCAACTTATGCGCATTTTATACTTTCGTGCAAATTACAAAGGCACGTTCTATATTTCTATAAATTACATGTTTACTTATCTACCCATTTTGCAAGTAATTGTTAGATTAGCACAAATTTTAATCTTGAAACTTAAATAGGTGGGGCGGAGCCCACCAAATCTCTCCTAGTTTGTTCTCTTAAGCCAGTAGAGATAGAGTCTCGATGGTAGATTCTGTTGGCACACCGTTATCATGGGCTGTTTAGAAGTGGAGAAACAATACAACATTCAAGAATAAATTCATTGTATACCTTGATCAAGTCATCTTATGAATAATTGGCTCTCTGTATATGGGTTTATGATGTGTCTTCTTGACTGGCCCGGTGGTTGACCGTCTGATCGATTGCTCGGGCAAGCGCCCAACGGCGCCCAGCATCTCATTGTCATGCTATTTCTGCTGCGGCAACGACAAAGCCAACGCATGGCCGCAGTTATGAGTGCGATTGGTTCTCGTCTGAGCGGAGCCTGCATCGCACCCAGGAACCAGGCTCAACGGAGACAGGCTTAACACATGCAATCCTGCTGTGATTGGTTGCTCGTTTGCATGCTGGTAAGATGTGCAGGGAACTTGATTGGTTGAGCTATAGCTTGCATCGTTTGTCTCTGTTTCAGTGCAGCGCTGCATGCGTGTTTGCATGCGGTCAGCCAGGCCCGCCGAAAACGCCTGATTTTGCTGCATCTACGGAGCCTGGATCGAAGGGGTACATTGCATCGTAAGAAACAGGCTCTGACGCTGCTACAGCCAACCAATCACGAGGACGTCGCATCCCGGGAGTCTGGCTGCGATAAAACCAGCCAACCAATCAGCCCCTGTAGAAATGCTTCACCCGGAAGCATAACCGATTTCAGCTCTGAGGCTGAGGGCCCCCCCTGCCCCGGCCCCGCCGCGTGCTTGCCCTCATCGGGGACAATGGATGATGCCATTTCGATTCCGGGCCTCATCGTCTCGTGACCGCGCATAGCCAGCTCGGCCTGTGCAACTGCAAGCGCGTCGCCGTCGACGGTGACCGCCCCTGCCGTGCTCATCGCCCAAGCCGTAAACTTGAGAGCAGAGTGCTCGACGCGTAGACACAAGATAATCGAAATCAAACTTTGAGGTGGATCTTGTCCTGATCGGTTGATATGATTCATAGGTAAAGTGTCACAGTGAAGAAGAAGAGGAAGAGAAGAAACAATAAACAACTGGTAAACCCGAAGCCTGAATGCATCAGAAAATTCTGCGCATCAAGTTCTAGACAGCTAGTCAGGAGAAAATCACCCAAATCAAACGGACAGTGTGTTAGCGAAAATTCAGGTTTTCAGGATGAGTGGGATTGCTCAGGATGAGAAAGGCGAGACGGATGTGGAAGAGAAGCTAATCAATTTCAACATTTTGTGTGCGTGTGTTTTGCTGGAATGAATCAGACCCAGTCAATGTCGCGAGTGCACACGGGCAGCGATTACAAATACCGACATACGCACCCTCCACCCCACAATCGCTACCAGTCACCACTCTCCTACTGTGCTCCTTCTCCCTTGCTCCGGTGGCCACAGCCACCGACCGGGCCTCCTACATTGTCCACATGGACAAGTCATCGATGCCGGCGCACCACTCTGATCACCGGCAGTGGTACGCTGACACCGTCGCTTCGTTGGCCTTCACGCCTTCCACCAACAGTGCCGGGCCGCGTCTCTTCTACACCTACGACGAAGCCCTCCACGGCTTCGCGGCAACCCTCTCCGCCTCCGAGCTCCACGCGCTCAGTGGCACGCCGGGCTTCGTCTCCGCCTACCCGGATCACCGTTCCAAGTCGCGCTACGACACCACTCGTTCCATGTCATTAAAGCTAATAAATTTCAACATTTTGTGTGTAAGATTAATAAGAGAGAGTTAGTTATATTTATATACCGAAGTCTTGCTTTCCTTCTTTTTCTGTAAAAGCATTTGTTCTGACAATGCGTTTCAGAGGCTAGTTTGGACACGTCGCCGTGCACCTCTCACCGCGCGGTGGTTGGCCGTCTGGTCATTTCTCGGGCAAGTGGGCAACGGCGCCCATGGATGGCCGGTTGGCGTGATGGCGGGACCTACGCTGCTATTTGCCGCCACGTCTCACTGTCATGCTATTTCTACTGCGGCAACGGCAACGCCAACGCCAACGCACGGCCGCAGTTATAGAAATGATTCGCCGGGAAGCATAGCAGATTATAGCTCCGAGGCTGAGGAGGCCCCCTGCCCCGGCCCGATGATGGAGATGCCGTTTCGATTCGGGCCTCGTCGTCTCGCAACCGCGCATAGCCAGCTCGGCATGTACAAGTGCGTCGCCGTCGACAGTGACCGCCCTGCTGTGCTCATCGCCGAAACCGTAAACTTGAGCGCAGAGTGCTCGACGCGTAAACACAAGATAATCAAAACCAAACTGTTAGGTTGATTTTGTACTGATCGGTTGATATGATTCATGGGTTAAGTGTCACGGTAGAAGAAGAGAAGAAACAAAAAACAACTGGTAAACCCAAAGCCTGAATGCATCAGAAAATTCTGCGCATCTAGACAGCTAGTCAGGAGTCAAGTTTCGTTGTCGCCCAAAAATCACCCAAATCAAACGACATGGATCCATCAGCACTTTCCTTGTCCCTCAGAAACTGCCCAAATCAAAAGGGACATGGATCGGAGCGGGGCCAAAAGTTGAAATATCCTGCCTGCTAGTGCTTTGCTTGTTCCTCCGCCTACGGACGGACAGTGTGTCAGCAACAATTCAGGTTTTCAGGATGAGTGGGATTGCTCAGGATGAGAAAGGCGAGACGGATGTGGAAGAGAAGCTAATCAATTTCAACATTTTGTGTGCGTGTGTTTTGCTGGAATGAATCAGACCCAGTCAATGTCGCGAGTGCACACGGGCAGCGATTACAAATACCGACATACGCACCCTCCACCCCACAATCGCTACCAGTCACCACTCTCCTACTGTGCTCCTTCTCCCTTGCTCCGGTGGCCACAGCCACCGACCGGGCCTCCTACATTGTCCACATGGACAAGTCATCGATGCCGGCGCACCACTCTGATCACCGGCAGTGGTACGCTGACACCGTCGCTTCGTTGGCCTTCACGCCTTCCACCAACAGTGCCGGGCCGCGTCTCTTCTACACCTACGACGAAGCCCTCCACGGCTTCGCGGCAACCCTCTCCGCCTCCGAGCTCCACGCGCTCAGTGGCACGCCGGGCTTCGTCTCCGCCTACCCGGATCACCGTTCCAAGTCGCGCTACGACACCACTCGTTCCATGTCATTTCTCCGTCTGAACCGCGACACCGGACTGTGGCCGGCGGCCCAGTTCGGCGAAGGCGTCATCATCGGCGTCATCGACACCGGCCTGTGGCCGGAGAGCGCCAGCTTCGACGACCACGGCATGCCGCCCGTTCCGCCCCGCTGGCGCGGCACGTGTGAGCCGGGCGTGGATTTCACGCCGTCCGTGTGCAGCAGGAAGCTGATCGGGGCGAGGTCCTTCAACAAGGGCCTCGTCGCCGCGAACCCCAACATCACCGTGTCGATGAACTCGACGCGCGACACGGACGGCCACGGCACGCACACATCGTCAACGGCAGAGGGCAGCCCCGTCCCCGGCGCTTCCTTCTTCGGGTACGGGTTTGGCACGGCTCGCGGCGCCGCGCCGCGCGCCCATGTGGCCATGTACAAAGTCCTCTGGCCCGAGGGCTGGCACGCGTCCGATGTGCTGGCCGGAATGGACGCGGCGATCGCGGACGGCGTCGACGTCATCTCCATCTCCTGCGGCTTCGACGACCTGCCGCTGTACGAGGACCCCGTGGCGATCGCCGCGCTCGGCTGGCAACGACGGCCCGCAGCTCGGCACCCTGCACAGCGGCATCCCGTGGCTGCTCACCGTCGCCGCCGGCACGGTGGACAGGCAGATGTTCGCCGGCACCGTGCTCTACGGCAACACGAGCGGAAGCATCCTCGGCGTCAGCATGTACCCGGAGAACGCGTGGATCGTGGATGCGGAGCTGATCTACAACGACGCAATCTCAGCATGCAATTCGACAAGAGCTCTGGCAAATGTGACCACCAGTGTGGTTGTGTGCGCTGACACGGGAAACGTGTTCCAGCAGATCGGCATAGTCGCGGAGGCCGGCGTCGCCGCCGCCATTTTCATAACAGAGCAGGCAGAGCTGTTTTACACCTTGCCATTTCCCGGCCTCCTCATCAGCCCAAAGACCGGCATGGAGGATCGCTTCTTGGTGTCCCCGGTCTACTTAAGCCCCAGAGCTCCTCTGTAATCGTTGCCGAGCCCATTATATCAATAGAAGCCAAGATACAAGAGCTTGTGCTCCGCGGCGTTCGTCGCCGGCAATCGTTGTGCGTCGTCTCCAACTCCGGCGAGCTGTTCCCGAGTGTGTGAGTGAGGGCAAAGCCAACACCGGCATTGTCTCCATGATACTGAACCCAGAAAAACTAAACTCGATCAACCTGCACTGTGGTGAACACACCAT
>LAPY01000024.1:106958-117147 GCA_000970635.1 Eragrostis tef
TGTTGGAAATAACCACGCCATGGTGTGTTCCGGCGTGTGCGTCTGTGTGCGAGTCAGTTAGTGTTCAGTTCAGATACGGTGCATGCGTGAGTTTGTTCCCGAGTGTGTGAGTGAGGGCAAAGCCAACAACGTCCTGGCACCGGGCGACAATATCCTCGCGTCGGTGCCGCCCATCCGTCCGTACGGCTCGATAGGCCACACGCCTCTCGGCAGCCATTTCCTCGTCGATTCGGGGACATCCATGGCGTGCCCGCACGCCAGCGGCGTCGCGGCCCTGCTGCGTGCGGCGCACCCTGACTGGAGCCCGGCCATGATGACCACGGCCACCGCCACGGACAACACGTTCCGGCATCGTCGACGACGGCTCCGGGAACGCCGCCGCCGCGAGCCCGCTGGCCATGGGCTCGGGCCACGTCAACCCCAACGCGGCGATGGACCCGGGGCTGGTGTACGACGCCGGGCCGGCGGACTTCGTCTCCCTCCTCTGCGCCGCGAACTACACCAACTCCCAGATCTCGGCGATCACGAGGTCGTCGACGGCGTTCAAGTGCTCCAACTCGTCCAACGACGCCAACTATCCGTCCTTCATCGCCATCTTTGGCGCCAACGCGACCTCCGGCGTCATGAAGTTCAGGAGGACGGTGACCAGCGTGGGGAACGGCTCTGCGGTTTACTTCGCTTCGTCGGTGTCGCCGAGCAACGTTGCCGTGACCGTCTCGCCGCGGAAACTGGTGTTCAACACGCCGGGGAAGACGGCGACGTTCCAGGTTCTTCTGAACCTCACTGCGCCCACCGGCGGCGAGCCCGCCTTCGGGGCCGTCGTTTGGACAGAAAAGCGCGGCAAGTACCGGCTGCGTACACCTTACGTCGTGCTTTGAGCTCTGTTTCACTGTGTTGATAATCTGTCCAATGCGTACGCCCTCAAGGCTACCACTATGTCTCATGTCATGTGTGTTCTCATGGTGATGGTGGGTACTTTCCCACTCTTGTAAGCCCAACTTGGCTTATCCTATCTGTATCCAATTTGCTTCAGATCACTTGAATTATCCTGTTTTTATGCATTTGCTTCGGATCACATTCTTACGCGGCGCAAGGTTTACATAGCTCACTACTCTGCTTGCATATTTTGTCTCCTTACAGGCGGGGTGATTTATGCCATCTATATCCCCTTTTTTTTTACTTCTTTTTGAACATTGCATTTGTGTGCAATTTATGTGGTTAGTGGTCTTGGTGATTATCACAATGTACCAACATTATTACACTCTTGGGGCTTTGTCAAGCTCGGTGGATGAATTAATCCCCTCCATGGACATGACTACTTTAGAGTACGAAGGAAAAAGTGAAGAAAATAGATCATGGCCTATAAAATCGGCCTGGTAAAAAAGATCCTTCTCATGTTTCCGGGACTTTCTAAACTAGCCCAGCTCAGAAAACGTTTGGTTGGGCTAACCTCGGTCCAAACGCTACAAGACAACCGGGCCAAACTCAATCTCTCGAAACCCAAATCACTAACCACACGGTTGAGTCTCAAAAAAAAAAAAACTAACCACACGGTTGTTTTGCTAAAAAAAAACAAAAACTAACCACACGGTCTTCCTCTTCTCCCGTTCCTGGAAGTGTCACCATGCTCTCGCTCCTCTGTTCTTCCCAAACTGCTGCAAAGCAGAGCATAAACTTCCCAAACAAAGGACGCACCCACTGAGATCGAGGAGAGGGAGAGGTCACGACCCCAGTGCCCACTCGACCGGCGTCACGCCCACCATGCTGCAGGTCCAGCCCCCTCGCTTCCTGCCCTTGCCTCGCCGCCGCCTCGCCGGCCGCCACCACCGCGTCCCGCCAACCCTCGCAATACACTCCCAGTGGAAGCTACCCCACATCCCAGCTTCCGTTTCTCTGCTTCCGCGGGGAATTCCGCGTTCTCAAGCTGATCGCCGTTGCCACGGTCACAGATGCGGTGCGGCAGCGGGTGCGGTCGTGGATGTCCCTGGCTCGGGGCACTATCGTTGACGCGGCGCAGGCGGCGCGGGAGAAGGCGAGGCACAAGGAGGAGCCACCGGAGGGGAGGAAGATGAAGCAGCGGAAGGAGGTGCCGGTGGAAGAGCAAGCACTCGTTGCGGTGCCTGAGGTTACCGTGGAGCGGCGGGGGGGGCAGGGAGGGGCTCCGCCGGGGAATTGGTGATTCGTCTTCGATGCTGATGGGTAAATTGGTGATTGTCTTCTATGCTGATGGCTAGATTTACCAAAAAAATACTAGAGCCATGTCAGCAGTTTGCCTCATGAAACACTGGGGTTAGCTGTCCATTTAATGCGGTTCGATTTCGTGTTGGGCTGAAATCAGTTGTTAGATTGTGATGAACCCCTGCAGCACTGTCTGGTGAACACGAACTCGCAGTATGGACATTGGCTTGTGTGTGCTAGGTGTGTGTAAGTGGAATATGGCCAGGCTGTTTTCAGTGGTGGGTTTATCAGTTCACGTTTCATCTTACAATACTGATCCGACGTTTTGAGCATGCACAGCTTGGTTTGTGCTTCATTCATCTATTTGATTTTCTGTTAGGTTGAATGGGTTGACGGGGATAAAGGTGCAGAGGATCTTTAAAGCGCTTGCTCCAGAACGTCTCCACAGTGATGCTCGAAGCCTGGTGGAATATAGCTGCTTCCGGTACCTGTCCAGGGACAATTGTGACTTCCATCCAAGTTTGAAGGTAAAATTAGTTACTGACTCAGCACTTGTGAATTGTGATAAATTGCGATGATGGGCTATGCTTTTTCAGCTAAGTCTGCAAATGAATGTTGTTTTAGGCATGACTTGTTTGTCAGTCAAACAGAGCATTGTTAGCTAGTAGCACTTTACTGATGTTAGTTAGTATCTAACTTGTACCTAGTGTAATTGTTTGTGACTAAGCTGCTGCTGTTTTGAAATGTCTGCAGGATCTTGCTTTTCAAAAGCTTATCTTTGTGACTATGCTTGCCTGGGAAGATCCATATAACAAAGACGAAAATTCACTCTCTTCTCTAGATAACTATTCTTTACTGGTACATACTTATTGCTTTGTATTACACTATTATTTGAAAGAGATAATTGATATGAATAGGACCCCCAAAATACCATTTTAGGGTTGGAGAAATCCATCATTATGTAGTGTCTCTTTACTGGAGTACAAAAAATTGATTCTGAATTTGATGTTTTTTAAATGGTAGGGAAGACTTGTTGGAGAAGATGCCTTTGTTCGAATTGCTCCTGCTGTTGCAGGTGTTGCTGATGTTACAACAGCTCATCACCTCTTTAGGGCCCTTGTTGGCGCAGAAAAGAGACTTTCATTCGATGCGTGGACAGCTTATCTTGCTGAGCTTTTGAAGTAAGATTTCCTCCACATGTTGATATTTATATGAAAAACTGGAGCACATGTCTATCAAATAGAAAATTTAAATTCAATTTAAGACTATAAACTCCTAAGCCTTCAATTGCTTTCTTCACATCCATCCATGACCTGTAAGAGTGGTAGATGCCGGTGCTTGCGACTAACATTGTCATAAAGACATTGTAGCAACATAATTAACATATTATGGCTTTGTTTAATTTTGCAAGTATGGTCAATGGTGGGGATTGTTGGAGCTGTGCCACTTCACATGAGCATAAAATTCCATGACGTTTCTATTTCATTTTGTTTTTATCAATAACTCAGTGTTACAATGCACAACTGTATAGGGTTCATCATGGCAGGCAGACATATCAAAGAGGAGATCATTTTTTGTCTGATGAGCAAATCCTATGCATAGGCTCTAGCAAAAAAAGACCTGTTCTGAAATGGGAGGAGAATACTGCATGGCCTGGAAACCTAACCTTGACAGACAAGGCACTATATTTTGAGGTAGGTCTTCCACTTTTGAAATGTGCACCCGGTTGTTGTGATAGGTGATTTTGTGAATTTATGCTGAGGGCTGCGCCTCAACTTCTCCAACTTCGCATTGATATTGGCAGGGCATTGGACTGTCAGGCACAAAGAAAGCAATAAGGCTTGACCTTTCTGATCAGAATTCAAGGGTTGGAAAAGCAAAGGTTGGACCATTTGGATCCAAACTTTTTGACTCTGCCATATCAGTTTCTTCTGGTTCAAAGTAAGTACCTATCTGCTCATCCCTACTTATGGAATGTCCATTTTCTGTCCACATTTAGCTTCATACTACAATACAATGTGGTTAGTATGATCTTGGGTTCTTGACTCTGAAGCTAACTTGTTAACTGCTAGCAGGTCAGATGAATGGACATTAGAATTTGTTGATTTTAGTGGGGAGATGAGACGGGATGTATGGCTAGCCTTCATCAGTGAAATTATTTCACTGTATAGGTTCATTCGTGAATATGGTCCAAGTGATGATGACCCAGCAATCCATCATGTATATGGTGCCCACAAAGGCAAGAAAAGAGCTGTTACCAGTGCAGCGAACAATATTGCAAGGCTTCAGTCTCTTCAATTCTTACGGAGATTATCTGAGGATCCAGCTAAGCTAGTTCATTTCTCTTACCTATCAAATGCACCATTTGGTGATGTTGTTCTTCAAACTCTAGCAGTGAAGTTTTGGGGTGGGCCTTTGATTACCAAACCCAAATCAGCAAATCACAGGTCATCCCAATGGCATAGATCTTCAGGGGACCAGTCTAGTGGTTACGCACATATTTTTGACATAGATGGTAGTGTGTACTTACGTAAGTGGATGACATCCCAAAGCTGGGCATCTAGCCACTCAATCGCCTTTTGGAGAAACTCCTCCTCTGTCAAGGATGGTGTGGTGTTGAGTAAATCTTTAGTTGTAGCTGATAAAAATCTTGTAGAAAAGGCGATGGTTGATTGTAAAGTGAAGAGCAAAGTGGTTGAAAAGACACAAGCAACAATAGTGGCTGCTACAATCGAAGGTATTCCAAGCAACATTGACCTCTTCAAGGTAATTAGCTTTCACCTAGTTGCATGGCTTACAAAAACCATATTATTTCTTTGAGCCGCCCTCTTAAATGTTTCTGACATTGGAATCATGTCACATGCGTATGAGCAGTTGCTTTCCTATAATCGATTTCCAAATGAGTTTCTTTTTTATTGTATCATGTGTATGTTAATACTTCATAGGACGAAACACCTAGTAATTTTCAGTCTAAGAAAGGCTTAGCTCCTTGTCCTGGAAGTGGTTTCTTGTTTTTACACATATCGATATATGCTTAACCATAATTTTGAACATCTATCTTTTTCCTTCAATCAGGAGCTTATGCTTCCTTTTGCAATATTGGCTGAAAATTTCAAGAAACTGCAACGCTGGGAGAATCCCCGTTCGACCATTTGTTTTCTGCTGTTAGTTCATACCATTATTTTCAGGTAAGTACTTTGCTTTCTGTTGATATTTTGCTTGGTCACACATATTGATTCCAATAAGTGTCATTAGTAAATCAGATATTTATTTAAAAGAAAGAAAGGGTGATGTCATGTGTGCTATTGGAGGTGGCCTTCTCAGTGCGACATGTACATTTCTCATGTTTTACATTGCTCCCCTACCTGGTAATGAGATTAAAAAAAAACATACCAATTAACACAGATTGCAAGTTTGCAACACTCTTCCTTCCAGAAAGAAATATACTTCACTATAGGTAATGTGAGATTATGTATATTGCATGCTAGCTTTGCTCATTATCCTATTATATTGTGTCAAAAAGGTGACAAAATATCCCTTCCTGATCTAGTTGAACATTCTTGCTAAACATTTGTCGAATATTTCTCGTTGGTTGAGAAAAAAATCAGAACAAAGTGTTTATTTGTGCATTGTCTGTTTTTCCAGCTATATTGTGATGCCTTACAAGATTATAGTAGTACAGGCACATTTTTGCTTACGTCTATGCATTTGTTTCAATTTGTAGGAATATGCTTTCCTATGTTTTCCCATTCACCTTGATGGTGATGGCGCTTTCCATGCTTGCCCTTAAAGGGCTGAAAGAACAAGGCCGTTTGGGCAGATCTTTCGGCAAAGTAACAATTAGGGATCAACCGCCGTCAAACACAATCCAGAAGATCATAGCTCTTAAAGAGGCAATGGTCTCGGTGGAGAATTATCTTCAAAATCTGAATGTTTCTCTTCTGAAAATCCGCACAATATTCTTAGCTGGCCAACCTGAGGTAAGCTAAAATACATTGTGCTAGTGCTTAGTGGGAAGTTGCCAGTTGAAGGATGCACTGATATCTGTCCTCTGACTGTTCGTTGTTCATATGACAGGTGACAACACAGGTTGCGCTTGTTCTTCTAGCATCTTCTGCCGTTCTTCTTTTGGTTCCTTTCAAATATGTTCTTACATTCTTTACACTTGATCTCTTCACGAGGGAGCTAGAGTTCCGGAGAGAGATGGTGAGAGCTTTCATGAACTTCTTGAGCGAACGGTGGGCATCAATACATGCTGCCCCTGTGGTAGTGTTACCTTATGAGGGGAACCAAAGCATCTTTGAGCCGCCCTCTTAAATGTTTCTGACATTGGAATCATGTCACATGCGTATGAGCAGTTGCTTTCCTATAATCGATTTCCAAATGAGTTTCTTTTTTATTGTATCATGTGTATGTTAATACTTCATAGGACGAAACACCTAGTAATTTTCAGTCTAAGAAAGGCTTAGCTCCTTGTCCTGGAAGTGGTTTCTTGTTTTTACACATATCGATATATGCTTAACCATAATTTTGAAAATCTCTCTTTTTCCTTCATCCAGGAGCTTATGCTTCCTTTTGCAATATTGGCTGAAAATTTCAAGAAACTGCAACGCTGGGAGAATCCCCGTTCGACCATTTGTTTTCTGCTGTTAGTTCATACCATTATTTTCAGGTAAATACTTTGCTTTCTGTTGATATTTTGCTTGGTCACACATATTGATTCCAATAAGTGTCATTAGTAAATCAGATATTTATTTAAAAGAAAGAAAGGGTGATGTCATGTGTGCTATTGGAGGTGGCCTTCACAGTGCAACATGTACATTTCTCATGTTTACATTGCTCCCCTACCTGGTAATGAGATTAAAAAAAAGTACCAATTAACACAGATTGCAAGTTTGCAACACTCTTCCTTCCAGAAAGAAATATACTTCACTATAGGTAGTGTGAGATTATGTATATTGCATGCGAGCTTTGCTCATTATACTATTATATTTGTGTAAAAAAGTTGACAAAATATCCCTTCCTGATCTAGTTGAGCATTCTTGCTAAACATTTGTATAATATTTCTCGTTGGTTGGGAAAAAATCAGAACAAAGCGTTTATTTGTATATTGTCTGTTTTCCCAGCTATATTGTGATGCCTTACAAGATTATAGTAGTACAGGCACATTTTTACTTACGTCTATGCATTTATTTCAATTTGTAGGAATATGCTTTCCTATGTTTTCCCATTCACCTTGATGGTGATGGCGCTTTCCATGCTTGCCCTTAAAGGGCTGAAAGAACAAGGCCGTTTGGGCAGATCTTTCGGCAAAGTAACAATTAGGGATCAACCGCCGTCAAACACAATCCAGAAGATCATAGCTCTTAAAGAGGCAATGGCATCGGTGGAGAATTATCTTCAAAATCTGAATGTTTCTCTTCTGAAAATCCGCACAATATTCTTAGCTGGCCAACCTGAGGTAAGCTAAAATACATTGTGCTAGTGCTTAGTGGGAAGTTGCCAGTTGAAGGATGCACTGATATCTGTCCCCTGACTGTTCGTTGTTCATATGACAGGTGACAACACAGGTTGCGCTTGTTCTTCTAGCATCTTCTGCCGTTCTTCTTTTGGTTCCTTTCAAATATGTTCTTACATTCTTTACACTTGATCTCTTCACGAGGGAGCTAGAGTTCCGGAGAGAGATGGTGAGAGCTTTCATGAACTTCTTGAGCGAACGGTGGGCATCAATACATGCTGCCCCTGTGGTAGTGTTACCTTATGAGGGGAACCAAAGCAGCCCCAAAACGCTCCCTGTGAAAGTTTCCCAGCAAGCAGAGCCCGAAGACCTGCAATGTGGTATCGTAGATGTCACTTCAAAGAACGGGAGCAGCAGCTAACCATCTGTTTAGCATTGTGCATTATGTTGTGCATTTGGAATGTACGGTTTTGTACAGTTTTGACTTGTACAGAATTTTTTGAAAGATTAGATTAGGTGCCGCTCGTGCCAAATATTTGGATTTTGCATGAGCTCTTGGAGCCATATATGAAGATAACTAGGTAAATTGCTGGAGCAGCTGGCAATCTTTCTTTTCGGATGGTTATATGCCATGTACTCCCTCCGTTTCACAACTAGCGACAATGGCAAATTTTGGAGGCTGTAAAACAAGCTTTATCTATCTTTCAAAATAAAGAAATTCCTACGGATACTCTTAAAAAAACATGCACGCATATGTAAGTAGATCATATGGTGCACTACGATATGTTTGATTTTGTCATACACTAACATATGGTTCTCTCCCGAATCTGGCAGCCTGTTTGGCGTCGGAGGAGTGGAAGATCTGAGAAATCGCCGTCGGGTCTTGGTTTTCTAGCTATTAGTAGTATTATTATCTAGTATAATCCCTTTAGGGTTAGGCTTCTGGCGTCTTTCTATGGCGAAGTTCGCCGGATTTCGTCTCTCTTGGGGCGAATCTGGAAGCGTTGGCGTCGACTTCGACGGGCAGGTCTTCCGCTGAGCCTTGTGGAGTTTTGTTTTTGCTGGCTGGTCGTTTGTGTTTCGACGGCGACTTCGCCGGAGTTGTTTCTTCTTGTTGTTGGTCGGCACTTGGAGGAGGTGGTTTGGTTTCACTTTTTTCGTTCCTGTGGTCTGCTTTGGCCAGAGCTGCTTGTCCAATGTTTGGGACTAGCGGTCAAGGAGGAGAGAGGGGGCCTACTGGCTCTGACGAGTGCCGGCGGCGGCGAGGAGTTTTTGTCCAGGGCACATCGGAGTGGCGGCGGCGATGATGCGGCCGTGGAATAAATTCTTCCGAGCTTCTGACGTATCGACGGCGTTATGCTCTCCACCGACGTCGATGAGCTTGTGGAGTTGGGATGCTCAGGGGAGCTCGTCTGAGATTGCAGAGAAATGGTTGGTGTTGAAGCTTCGGTGACCAGCGGACGTGTTGAGCGACGTCGGAGCTGTGTCGGTTAGCGGCGCGATAGGCGACGGCGCGCGTCGAGCAACGGCGGCTTTGGCGCTTGGTACCGCGTCAGGCGGGTGTCGAATCTGGGAGCCCTTTAGGGTCTCTTTCTTTAATGCCGGCTTTCTTCTGTAATCTGTTTGGACTTTTTATTTTCTGATACCTCTTCGCGTGGTGACAGTCGTGCTTTTTTCTCTTAAGGGACGCGTTTGTTTTTTCTGGGTCTAGATGTAGGGATGTTTGTGTGTGTTTGAGTGAGTTGTGTCTCCTTAAATGTACACGAACAAATACTACATTTGTATTAAGGAAGGAGAGGTTAAAAAAAAAAACATCAACCATACGGCAGGCAAATCGAACATGTGTGATCATCACGAACAACGTCACATCGAGCAGGAAATCGACAACCTATTCAGGGAGAGGCAGCATAGATCACTCATTGCAAACAGGAGGAATCGCAAAGCATGGTGATCCAAGGAGGAATCCCAAAGCATGGTGAATTGGTGATCCAAGGAGGCGAGGCAATTCATGGTGCGGCTAGCCGGTTTACTAGATTTATTACTAACTACCAACTAAGAACATTTAAGTGACATTAGATAGAATGCTTGGATTCCGTATGCGTTCTTAATTGATGAGATGCCTTGTGTCCAATAATCGACGGCGGCAAATTTTAGAGTGGGAAAATGGATCGGCTTTGTTTGCAGTAGTTAGCTCATGTCGAGGTGGTGGCACCCCATACTGTTGTATTTTGGTCAGACTCTTCCCCGGAGGCGCACTATGCTTTCAGGTCGCTGAAATGCTAAAACAATCGGTTCAAATGTCGAGCACAACGTGAGCGCAAGCGTCAAAGGCTCAAAGCACGACGTACGGAGTCCGCACTCGGTACTTGCCGCTCACATCGGTCCAAACAACGGCCCCGAAAGCGGGATCGCCGCCTGTGGGCGCAGTGAGCTTGATGTCCACCTCGAACGTCGCCGTCTGCCCCACCGTGTTGAACTCCAGCTTCCCCGGCGACACGGCAACTTTGACATTGCTCGGCGACACCCAAGAAGCGTGGTAAACCGCCGTGACCT
>LAPY01000024.1:123982-143034 GCA_000970635.1 Eragrostis tef
AGGAGAGGCGGCGGCGTGTTGGTAGGGTTTGTGCCCAGCAGATTCCTCCACCAGTTGCCCATATCAAGTCCCAAGAAGCAGTCTTAGGTGTTGAAATGTTGGCCTGTTCGGACAATGGGCTCGATACTGATGGGATTTGGGACCGTGCAAATGATATGACTGTGGAAATGAGGCCGGATGCTGAGATGAAACCCAAATTGGAAGGAGCTACAGGTTCTGGTGCTGAACTGGTAACTGAGAATAAGAGCGCGGAGGAACCAAACCAGGAGGCAAATGGGGAAGTGAAGATAGAGAAGGTGCACCGCCTCAATGCAAAGATTAAGGCAGAGGATAACAGAAATGGAGATGTGACGAGTGCAACAGCAGGGTGGATGAAGATATGTGGTGATGGGGGTAATGGAGGAGGCGAGGGAGGGGTGGCTGCTGACTGTAACACCGTTGTGGATGAAAGTTCAGAGTTTGAGCTGAAAGATGGATCACTTCCATTCTACATACTGGATGCATATGAGGAACCATTTGGTGCTAATTCAGGCACAGTTTATTTGTTTGGGAAGGTAAACAACATCTGTCACTCATACTAATTTCAAAGACTGTTAAATAATCAGCAGTGTCATTTTTATATGCACTTCTAGATATATTTTCTTTAATCATTTCAACCCTCATAAGCATAGTGTCAAACCAGCAAGTTTAAGTAATCATTTTTTTCTGTGTCGGACCAGTATCCTACTGCAATGATAATTACTGGAGTATCATCAACCAGTTACTAGTCAATGTTCTTAAACAAAAACTCCAGTGTGTCTTTGTCCAATGATCTTAAAATAATCAATCAGTTCTGCTATATTGTTACTAGCAAAATCCATTACCTTGATGAGGCATTTGCTGTTCCCTTTTTCTTTTCTTATCTGACAAGCTGCTTTTGTTCTCTAGGTTGAAGTCGGCAAGCGGTTTCATAGTTGCTGTGTCATTGTAAAGAATATTCAACGATGCATATACGCTATTCCAAACAGTTCAGTATTCACAATGGAATCCATATCAAGTATAGAAAGGAACTCTACAAGTGCTGATTATTTGCCATCACTTCGTGCAACTCTACATGTGAGAATGATTGTTTTTGCTGAAACTTGATTTTCTTCATATTACTACTCCCTAATATTCATATAACTTATCCTCTATTACCAGGAGTTGGCATCAGGATTGAAGAGTGAAATAGCTGACAAATTGTCAGATCTCAATGTGTCAAATTTTGTAATGACTCCAGTCAAGGTTAGTTCGCGGAAATCCATTATTAAGGGATCGTAGCCACATGTGCTATCTAATTATCAACTTTACTAAGCTGATCTTTATATCTGGCATGCTTTAGAGGAACTATGCTTTTGAGAGGACTGATTTACCGAATGGAGAGCAGTATGTCCTGAAAATCAATTATCCATACAAGGTATGTCTCTTGCCGATACATGTTTGAATAAACTTTATGGTTTTTATTTATATCCAAGAGGTCCAGGTCGGTGTGTTTGAATAAATGTCAGTGTGCTTTGCATATTTGACTGCCATGGAGTGAAAGGCAATGGCAATGCTTGAGAAATAAAATTGTGACTAGTATCTGGCATAGCTGGTAAATCAGTTCTTGTTACAGGGAAAAGTAATCCTGCGGTTATGGAACCAAATGGCAAATGATGTAAGGTGTTATAGCATAAAATTTCTGGATGTTTCTATAAAGCACACCTAACATTTTCTGAAACTACATAAATCAAGTTTGAATTGACTTTTGATCCAAGTGATTTATACTTTCTACTCATTCACTGGAGAAACCATGAAATAAACAATGCGATCCTATAGGAAACTACGAGGCATATGATTGTGAAAGTGCAGCAGCTAGCAAGTGAATTATAGAAGCTGAATACTGATTTTGATATTAAAATAAGAATGAACTGATGTAATATTCTGAAAGAAGTTAGATATTTATCTAATGTTGAGATTTAATTGTTCATTGTTCCTGTCAGTTAAATAAGAACCTAAATACCCCTGCTGTATAAATTTAGTACTAGCATATATTCAAATATATAATTTATTTACATGTAATGGGGTGTTTTGAAGAGTGGGATTCCTCTAGAAATATTTGGAATTAGTTCCTAAGGCATTATGCCTAAGCAATATCATTTGTTTACTTTTGAATGGCTCTCTATCTTTTCTTTACGGTACCCCTGAGCATTGCTTCTTTATTTCTTGGTGTCGAATTTAAGCCTGTCAGCTCATGGTCAAATTATGTTCTTTTTATAGGTTATTACTTTCACGACATATATACCATACATATTGTGCCTGTCTCACTCAATCTTTGTAATTTATAATAAAATTACTTGTGTCTTACACATTTCCTTAGGATCGTGCTCTGCCAGCAGACCTCAGAGGTGAACATTTCCATGCGTTGCTTGGGACAAACAACAGGTATGATCCATAAAAATTGCACTATCTGGCACAATTATGCCTGATAGTTCCACGTGTCCTTATGCTCAGTTTCTTCTTGATAGATGTTGACCTTTGTACCTTTCCAGTGCTCTTGAATTGTTTCTCATCAAAAGGAAGATCAAGGGGCCTTCATGGCTATCAGTTTCCAAATTTGCCACATGCCCATCTACTCAGCGTGTAAGTCCTTTTAATCTGTATTGTTTCATACCAAGTTAGTCCATCTTCCGAAAGGTCTCTTCGTACTACTTTGTTGCGCAATATTCACTGTGATGCCTTTTGACATTACTGCAGGTTAGCTGGTGTAAATTTGAAGTCACAGTTGATTGTCCAAAGGACATATCTGTTTTGACGACAAGCACGTCTCTAGAAGTGCCTCCTGTTGTAGTTGCAGCAGTTAATCTGAAAACTGTCATCAATGAGAAACATAATGTGCATGAGATTGTGTCAGCATCTGTTATATGCTGTCATCGGGTGAAGGTATGTAGTTCTTTTGTGCTGAAATATATTTCTCTAGCATTTGCTTTACATACTTTGCCTATGAGGCATCAGATAAAGTGTTTATCCATATCTATGTGAAATATATTTTCTAGGCATGCTAACACACTGTCTGTGTAAGATAACGGAAGGAAACTCACATGTGCTGTAAACTAAACCTCCTTTTTTGGCTGAAATTGCAGATAGATAGTCCAATGCGTTCTGAAGATTGGCAGAAACGGGGAATGCTCAGCCATTTTACTGTTATGCGCAAGCTCGAAGGTAGTATATTTCCTGTGGGTCTCAATAAAGAAGCGTCTGACAGGAATCATAAGGCTGGTAGCAACGTGCTGGCACTAGAAAGCAGGTGTTGTCTGCTTTTCCTAGTATATATTATCTATTCATTTTGATGAGTTTCATTGTCCAGGAATCCATTGATTAATCCTTTTACTCTGTTTCCAGCGAACGCGCATTGTTAAATCGTTTGATGATAGAGCTGAGCAAACTTGATTGTGATGTACTTGTGGGGCACAATATTTCAGGATTCGACCTGGATGTCCTTCTACATCGTGCTCAGGTTTTTTTCAATCATGATATGTTCTTTTAATTCCTACATTCAACCTGTAGTACAGTCCCAGGTCATTAACATGTTAGATTCAAGGGACCTTGCACTATATTTATGGCCATAAATTTTAAAATTCAATTCTAGTTTAAGAATGCTTGCATTTTTCTGCCAGACATGCAAAGTGCCAAGCAGCATGTGGTCCAAGATTGGCCGTCTCAGGCGATCAGTGATGCCCAGGCTTACCAAAGGAAACACACTTTACGGTTCTGGGGCAAGTCCAGGAATTATGTCCTGTATTGCTGGCCGTCTTCTCTGTGATACCTATTTATGCTCTCGTGACCTTCTAAAGGAGGTAACCTGCATTGCAATTATATTTTGGATTACGTAGGATCACTAACAGTATAATTATTTGGCTTAATTTTAGTCACCACACCCAGCACTAAATCTGTTTGTTCTATGCAGGTGAGTTATTCATTGACACAACTTGCAGAAACACAATTGAAAAAGGACAGGAGAGAAATTTCTCCACATGATATACCCCCAATGTTTCAGTCTTCAGGAGAACTACTCAAACTGGTATACTTTCATTGAGACTAAACATCATGCTGCAATGCTTTCTATTTTCTTGAAGCTATGAACTGAAGTGTCAAATTATCACACTCAACTAGGTTGAATATGGTGAGACTGATGCATGGCTTTCTTTGGAGCTCATGTTTCATTTGAGTGTACTCCCCCTTACACGCCAACTGACAAATATTAGTGGTAATCTTTGGGGGAAAACGCTCCAGGTACACTATTACTACCACAGATATTTTCTAGTTATCGATGCAGTACAATTTTAACATTATCTCGTGTGGAATGTTCGCAGGGTGCTAGGGCTCAGAGAGTAGAATATCTACTGTTGCATGCATTCCATGCAAAAAAGTTTATTGTACCAGACAAATTTGCACGCAACAAAGAGCTGAACTCTACAAAACGGAAAATGAATGCTGAAACTGAGGGTGCAAATGCTGATGATGGGCCTGCTGATACTTCCATTGATGATGAGGTGCATCATGGTGATCAAGGTAAAGCAAGAAAAGGACCTTCGTATGCTGGTGGTTTGGTTTTGGAGCCTAAGAAGGGTTTATATGACAAATATGTTCTACTTCTGGATTTCAACAGTCTTTATCCTTCAATAATTCAGGTAATTGATCAGAGTTATCAGCTTCTATAATTTGTTTCTTGCTCTCCACAAATTTTCAGGTAAATATAAGGAATTTATTCTTCCATATTAACTATTGGCTTTATTCTTTCTTCAAAGGAATACAATATCTGCTTTACCACTGTTGAGCGTTCTTCTGATGGCAATGTACCTAACTTACCAGCTTCAAAAGCTACTGGTGTTTTACCCGAGGTAATTGCTTAAGGAGGTGACATTGACTTTCAGAGTTACCTTTCTTGGGCTGAACACTTTCATATTATGTTTGCACATGGCTTACTGCTCAGTTGCTGAGGAGTTTGGTGGAGAGGAGAAGAATGGTTAAATCATGGTTGAAGACTGCTTCTGGTCTTAAAAGGCAGCAGTTTGATATTCAGCAGCAAGCACTGAAGCTTACTGCTAATAGGTAAGAACTGTCTGTCTAGAACAAAAAAAAAAGTACGCCCGCTTGCCTTCATCCAGTATGATTAATGAGCTGACTTAAATGCTTATGTTCCAGCATGTACGGTTGCTTGGGCTTTTCCAATTCCAGATTTTACGCAAAACCACTTGCTGAGCTTATTACATTGCAGGTGAGATCAATTTTCACTCACAAAATTAATTAGAAAAGTTTGAGCGTGTTGCGTTGTGATTAATATCCTCTATGGCGCCTTTTCAGGGAAGAGAGATATTGCAAAACACTGTTGATCTGGTTCAGAATAATTTAAACCTTGAGGTATGTAGAGTTGTGATGTAAGTTTATGGATTTATGTTGCAATAAACATTATGAAAGATTGAAGAAGTCCTTTCGATGGGTCAGGGCAAAGGTCAGCTCCATAGATGTCATTTCAATAATTCACTTCTGACTAATCACAACACATGTCTCACTCCTGCCAATTCCAGCATGCTACTATATACACTTGCTGAAGCTAAACAAAAATGAAGCCTTACATGAGTTTTTCTTTTTGAGCTTATTCCACGATTTCATAATTATTATTTGTAGAAGTTCCTAAAAACAATGAAGCAATAATTCCTGAGTGCTGCCTATATGCTTATTCCATGATTGTCACTATGATCTGTATAATTTTCATTTACAGTATGATCTTTAAAGTTGAAAACTGAAAATACAGTGCATTAAATGTTGAATAGCTTAATGTTAATCAACAAATTGTTAGATTCCTTTAAAAAGAGGTTTGTTGATATTTATTTTTCTTGTCGGACAGGTTATTTATGGTGACACGGATTCCATTATGATACATACCGGACTGGATGACATCTCCAGAGCAAAAGCAATTGCAGGAAAAGTTATTCAGGAGGTAAGATTCAGAATGCAAGATCTTAATGTTGCAGGCACATCTGTTAAATCTTGCAGTTTGGATTAGTATTATCCAAAATTCGAAACCGTAAATATGTTGACATTGAAGAAAGATAATCTTACCAATAATGTGTTTATGCAGGTGAACAAAAAGTACCGCTGTCTGGAGATTGATCTTGATGGTGTATACAAAAGAATGTTGCTTCTTAAAAAGAAGAAATATGCTGCTGTTAAAGTGGCATTAGATGGTAGCTTGCGAGAGGTAAGTGCTTGCTGCGAATGTATATGCTATCTTAAAAAACTTGACCTGGGGGTTATAAACGCCCCCACGGCATTCAATTAACCCAGCCCGATGAGTTGCTACTCGGGCATCTTGACCACTCAACCAAATCCCCTTTCTCAATGTATATGCCATCTTGTAAACTTGAAACGTTATTTTGGCATCTTTGATGCAGAACATTGAACGCAAGGGGCTTGATATGGTCAGGCGTGATTGGAGTTTGCTATCCAAAGAAATTGGAGATTTTTGCTTAAATCAAATATTGTCCGGAGGGTAAGCATTTAAATTTTATTTTAGTTTTGGTCATGGTGGTTTCTCGTCTCATCTATGTGAAAACTGCCCCTCTACAGGACATGTGATGATGTTGTTGAGTCAATACATAGTTCACTTGTCCAGGTTAGAAGCCTAAAGCTTTTTTCATATTATTTTAAATTTGCAACGCATATATTATTGGGAATCACTGATTGGGAAGCTTCTGGCGCTCTGCAATAAGTATCTGACAAAAACTAAGGAATACTTTTATATTCCTCAAATAGTATCATAATCTATTGATTGAAACTATGAAGGTGCAAGAGCAAATGAGAAGTGGTCAAATAGAGCTTGAAAAATATGTCATCAATAAGAGCTTAACAAAAGCGCCTGCGGATTATCCAGATGCCAAAAATCAGCCTCATGTCCAGGCAAGATTTAACTGTCTTTCATTCTTTGTCTTCGAGAACAAAAAAAATAGTCTTGATTTCTGTGGGCAGACAAGGAAACTGATGAGCTATAACTGTATAAATGTATGTTGGCTTCCTCAGGTTGCTTTGAGACTGAGGCAAAATGGTTACTCTGGTTGCTCTGCAGGTGATACAGTTCCTTATATAATCTGCTCTCCACAGGTACTTTAGAATGTTTTTCTTTGTGTTTTGCCCAGTAATATATTATTTGGTAGTCTACGTTCTTACCGTGCTGTGGTTGTGCTTTTCACACACTGATGCATAGAGACCCAAAACTTACTAATATATTAAATAACTTACGCTCATAATTGACATTTAACGAGTTCCTACCTCTTCCACATATTCAAAGTAGGGGTAGACTCTTAAATCTTGTGTGTTCACTGAAACTGAGGGAGTAGATTACAAATAAGTACTACCTCCATCCCAGAATATAAGCATTTCTGGCTACGTACCTGAACAAGCGTATATCCAGATAAATGGCTAGAAATGTTTATATTTTTGGACAGAGATATCACTTTTATTGTCTTCGTTGAACCAGCATTTTGAAAAGAAAACACTGTTTCTTAAGAAATGGATAATAGAGGGAATAATTTGCAATAGGAAAAAAATCACCAATAAATTATTGCCTGAAAAATATCCTTGTTTAGCACTTTAGGTTTGTTTGAACCATATTTTATCTGACCTTAAACTGTATTTGCCCATTCTGAACAGGATTCAGATAACTCACATTCTGGGGGAGTAGCTCAAAGAGCTAGACATCCCGATGAGCTAAAAAGAGACCCTGACAAGTGGATGATTGACATTGAGTATTATTTGTCACAACAGGTTTTCCCTTGCAATACATTTTTTTCCTTTTGAGTGCAATTTTCATTTCGCACATTTTATTTCTGATTCTAAATTTCTTTTGCAGATCCATCCTGTTGTTTCACGTCTGTGTGCTTCCATTCAGGGTACTAGCCCAGCCCGTCTGGCTGAATGTCTGGGGCTTGATTCATCAAAGGTGCGCATTATTTTTGTCAAGTTGCGGTTGTCTTTATGGTTGAATTTGCTCTTTTGCTGATATGGTGTTGACACTTTTATTTGAATCAGTTCCAATCAAGGCTGACTGAGTCTAACCATCAAGATACATCTACGATGCTGCTATCTGTAATTGATGATGAAGATGAAAGGTATTCCTCTTAACATATTCATTTATTGCAATATAACTTACAGTTGAATAATTTGTGTAACAATGACAGATATTGTGGTTGTGAGCCACTCCATTTGTCATGTCCAAGCTGTTCCAGTACCTTCGACTGCCCCCCTGTATCTAGTCTGATTACTAGTTCTAGTAGTGCAAATATATCAGATCAAAATGAAGGAAAAGATGCTACTGCTAATTTTTGGCGCCGTATGCGGTGCCCAAGATGTCCAGATGATGTTGATGACTCCAGAATTTCTCCTCATGTGCTTGCCAATCAGGTAAATGTCAACTAGTAATTTTTTACAATCTGCATTCAAGAGGCTGATAACCTGAAAATGATTTATTTCGCTGAACCTGAACATATTTTTATCCGGGTGCAGATGAAAAGACAGGCTGATAATTTCATCAACCTATATTACAAAGGTTTGCTGATGGTAAGTTAGAGTTCAGTTCAACCTTGGAACTTCCATTTCAACAATTCTCTGGTATGGGTGCTTTTCTATATTGTATGGAGCCTTCTGTCTATCCTTGATCTGTAGCTGTGTGTTCTTTCTTCTTGCCAGTGTGATGATGAGGGATGCAAATACTCTACTCATAGTGTGAACCTTAGAGTCATGGGGGATTCTGAGAGAGGAACTATCTGCCCTAACTACCCACGTTGCAATGGTCGCCTCGTGAGACAGGTTTGCCAATACACGTTTGAGCTTACAATGTACTCGTTCACTGGTGCAACTGGTGTCTAATGCTAAACCTGTGTTGACAGTACACGGAGGCAGATCTATACAGGCAGTTGTCCTACTTTTGCTATGTACTTGATGCAACTCGTTGTCTTGAGAAGGTTACACATCAAACTAACCACCTAATATACTTTTGATTTTATAATCCACGGCTTGTAGCTGATGTGAGGATTACCTTGTGGATGTAGCTGGACCAGAAAACAAGGCTCCCTTTTGAGAAAGAGTTTTCAGCAGTAAGCCAAAGCATTAACCTGGCACTGATGGAGATTCAGAAAATCCGGGACAGATGTGCATTTGGATGGGTTCAGTTGCAGGATCTTGCCATTTCAATCTGATCAACTACAGCTCAATTCAGCCTTGCTAGAAATTCGTTGCTGTGTTGATAACAGATCTCTTGTGGGCAAAAGGAATTTTGAAGACAATAGCAAGTTGACCCGCAAGTTTTTCAATAGAGTTTTTTTTTAATACATATTCTAACCGATTGTTTGGTAGCAGACCCTGCTGAGTACCTCACCTAGTCATTTCTTTAAAATAGCTGGGTTGTACTGAACATGTAAATATGCACCGTCCATGAATCTCACTGCCTGAACAAACATATATTGTATCATATAGTTTTATCGCCCCTGTTTCCTTTTACTGTGTTCCTTTTGCCGTAAGGATGCTCTTGCTTCAATGTACCAGTCAATGTTCCGATAGATGTAGAAAGGGAGATACGAGCACTTCGCAACTTGTATGCTAAGATTACTAGCGCATTCTCAGACGTGATTATACTTGAATGTCCCTATACCCTGTTAATCTCTCTCACCATTAAAAAAATCATTTCTCTTTGTCGCATCCCCATACGAGTCAAACTAGTATGACTGTTAAGAAAATTATAGTAAAAGGGGTAGAAAATTTCTAGAAGATCATAGCAAAATCTGAGAAACAAGCAATAAACTTCCTATTGTAATAACGGGTACAACAAAACTTACAGGCCACTTATCAAAACCTTTAACGAAAAGAAAAAACAAGATCTCGAAGCGCCATTGGACCGTAGTGGGCCCTGCAATAATCCAAGAGTTGAAGTACCATCAATGTTGCACATAAGCTGAACGCTAGTACGCTACCTTCATCTGATCCATAAATTTCAGGGCTTGTTTGTTTTTTTAGCTAAGATTTTAACTATTTAAAATATTTTCATTTAGTATTACTAATTAAAATCTAATTACAAAACTAATTGCAGAATTCTGTGCTAATTTGCGAGACGAATCTAATGAGGGTAATTATGTCGTAATTAAACCATAATTAGAAGATGGTCACTGTAGCATCACTGTAGCGAAACATAACTTAATTAGGCTCGTTAGATTCGTCTCGAAAATTAGCTCCTATTTGTAAAAAGATTTTGTAATTAGACTTTATTTAATACTTATAAATGGTAATATTGTTCCTGGGTTGCCGTGCGTTGATCACACATTGGCGCTGAAAAACGGCCTGGCATGCGAGGATGCTAGGGCGGCGCTGCATTGTCAGATTAACATCGTCTGGCTTGCCTCTTCAGGCCTCCGTTGAACTGGTGCTGGCTCTCGAATTATGAATGCCAGTCGAGCGGTTGAGCCGTTTTGCTTTGGGGCATGTTCGTTGCACCTCTCTAAATTTTAGAGCTCTCTAAACTAAAAAGAATTTTATTATTTAAGAGTATTAAATAAACTTTAATGACAAGCTTTTTACATATAGGTACATCTTTGCGAGATGAATCTAATGAGCCTAATTAATCTATGTTTTACTACAGTGATGCTAACCATCGTCTAATCACGGCTTAATTACTCTCATTAGGTTCGTCTTGCGATTTAGACCAGAATTTTGGTAATTAGTTTTGTAATTAAACTTTATTGACACTTCTAAATTTTAGACCTCATCCAATGAACTCCCTCTTGGATCTACCGGATGGTGCTTTGACCGATGTGACTGGTCCTTGACTGGAGAGTCGTGTGAACCAGTGGACTCGCCTTCGTCTTTCTCTCGTCGTTGCAGAAGCCAGCAACTTGCGATATCTGTATCTGTGTGCTGCTACTGTTCACGCGTTTTAGTCAATCCTGAGCCGTTGACGATGGATAGGGATAGCTATCAGCTAGTAGTGGCCTTCAGCGGGAAGATGACACACATCACGGGCGACGGTGATCTGGCCACTGGTCGATTTCCATTATCCGGTCCCTTTCCATATTAGGCAGTTTGCGTCTAAGCCGACGTCCAAGTTGCGACCATCTAACTACAGCGACTGGTCCCTCCGCATAAACACCAATGGACAATTGCTCACAATTGCTCACCCTGAAAAATTCCATGCATGACTCGAGGTACCATGCATAAATGTTGCTCAGACGCTGAACGCGGCCTCCATCTGGTCCATGAATCCCAAATGCCGTGCGTTGATCAAACATGAGATTGATACTAGCTATGCGTTGAAATGCGGCCTTGCATGCATATGCGCATGGGACGACCCCAGGGCTGCGCGGCGCCCGCATGTCAGATTGATCGGCCTTGGCTTGCCTTGCCTCTTGAGGCCGCGGATGAGCCGCTTGTGTGCATGCATGTCACGCGCATGGTGACCACGAGATCTCCATGCATGTTTATCATAAATAGGCATGTACCATACTTTCGTTTCGTCGGAGTATTTACGTGCCGCAAATACCTTTTCTTTCTTTGATTGAAGAAAAAGGAAATGTGAAAAGAGAAAATAGGCATAGATCTCTATGCGTACATCTCTAGGAGTATGTCGAAATAATGTCGTACGAACCGCGCCTGCTTCCAGTCAACCATGACCATGAACACACAATTCAACAGGTTCGGGCTTTGGGCAGCAGCCCTTTTGACCCTGCTTAGAGCAGGGTTAATAACCACGCCGGCTGTCGGCGCATGGACAAGCCAACTCATCTACCAGCGGCTACTAATCACATGCTGTTCATCATAACAAGGCATGCCCCATACTTTCGTTCCGTCGGAGTATTTACGTGCCGCAAATACCTTTTTCTTTCTTTGATTGAAGAAAAAGGAAATGTGAAAAGAGAAAATAGGCATAGATCTCTATGCGTACATCTCTAGGAGTATGTCGAAATAATGTCGTACGAACCGCGCCTGCTTCCAGTCAACCATGACCATGAACACACAATTCAACAGGTTCGGGCTTTGGGCAGCAGCCCTTTTGACCCTGCTTAGAGCAGGGTTAATAACCACGCCGGCTGTCGGCGCATGGACAAGCCAACTCATCTACCAGCGGCTACTAATCACATGCTCTTTATAATATTTTAATGCATGGATAGCAAATTTTTTTTTTGGTGACTGGTACAGAGTTCAGCACATTCTCGAACGAAGTGTTTCGCTGGCTTTGGGTTGACGACTCACGAAACGTCCGCTCAGCTCTCTCTCTCTCCTATTTACTCACCGCTCCACGTAAGATTTTGATGGCGTGGTACTAGTTTTCGCCGGCTGAAAAACCTCTATAATACTTGCTCTTATGCGCAACCTGCCTGTCTGACAGGAGCCGTACGGATGCGTCGTCGTGTACTCGTGCATGTGCCTGTTTCAGAGACAACGCGATCCTGCAATGCACGCTCGCGAGCATGCGATGCAACAGTAGCGCGGCAAGAACGTCAAAAGGCAGACATGAACAGTGCAAAGGAGCAGATGGAAAGCTCGGGGCGTTTGAATGTTTGCGGTTCTTGCATTGGGACTTCAAATCCTGAACCAACCGACTTGGAGCGTTGAATTTTGAGGCGTTTGCCACGTCTTCCCGGCCAGCAAGGTCTCAACTCCCAAGTAAGATACTGTTCATGATGTTTTTAGATCAAACGATATGGTTTTGTAATGTGTTTTCGCGGATGCTTTGCATCGAGTCCGAGGAAAAGCTTCGAATCTTTCTTCATGTTTGACGACCAAAAGGTTTTCACGTCTGAACTCCGAAGCAAGTAAACTATACGTAACTGAATCTGGCAGCCCGCTGCCTATTGCCTTTCCTTTTCCAGCACGCCTTGGGATTATCAAAGCTTCTAATTTTTATAATGTGCTTGGCCAAGACTCTGCATGGTCCTTTTGAAACATCTCTTACTTTTTATTTGAGAAAAATACCTGAAACTAATCTTTGAATTGTTCTCTCTTCATGGTGTTACGTACTTTCGTCCTCTCCACACATTGATTCGCGTAGCATGGCATCGGCATTGATGTAGCAGAGCCAGCAATGTCAAAGAGTTTGACAAAAGCGGCTGCTTTGCACGCCTCCTCGGCAAAGGGAACTTGACAATTGCAAGTTGAATGGAGTATTTCCGTGAGCCGAGGCGCTCGCTTGTTCGTCATCTTGACCAGAAAGGCTATCTGCAATTTACTGGAGCAGTTCAATCTTTCCACCTCTTAGGCCCTGTTCGTTTGCTTTAGATCTAAATTTTAGAAGGCTCTAAACAAAGAAAATCTAGTACTAAATAAAGTCTAATGACAAAACTTTTTTACAAATGGGTACATCTTTACGAGACGAATCTAATGAGTCTAATTAATCTATGTTTTGCTACAGTAATACTACAGTAACCATCGTCCAATTACAGCTTAACTACCTTCGTTAGATTTGTCTTGCGAGTTAGAACAGAGGTTCTACAGTTAGTTTTGTAATTAAACTTTATTTAATACTCTTAAATGATAGATTCTTTTTTAGACCCCTCTAAAGTTTAGACTCTGTGAAACGAACAACTTTTTAGTTTCTTTACAGTTTGTCATATAACTAGTACTTTTTTTTTTGTAAAGTAATAAAAATCCACGTAAATATGTGTTTGGCTTTGGCAGCAATCAAAATTTAAAATCCCTTGCCAGAAAAGAAAAAAAAGAGCCACAATGTCAGAGTCAGACAATGCCGCAGTTGGGACTACGCATAATTTTCAATGATTGTTTGACCCAAAGTGCTCTATGATTGTCCCAATATGTCTTCCTTGTCAGGTTCCTGACATTCCATAAACTTGATAGCTGCCAATATTCCGGTGCAACTTTCCCATGTGCTTTTTCTGTGGAGCAATAGTGCACATTGCAGGACCCCTTTGAAATGCCAGCAAGCACAAAACGTCACAGCACGCGTGCCAGTAGCTATCAAGTCCTCGTGATGGTATTGATTCATGCGTTGTACCCAGCCGGAAATGGTTTCTGTTGACCGTACCGTACGTAGCCACCGACCTGTGACCACTTTGAACCATGGGCTTGGGGTTTGGGCGGATCTCTCACAGATTGCCGAGCAGGGACCATGCTACTGTTCAATTAGCTGCTTCGTCCACACTCGTTTAAGTCACAATCATTGCTCGTAGATAAGCACAGGTTAAGATGTCACATTCTGTGATTCTAATACCCCAACCACACCATTCGTTAGTTTCGTAGACACGGCAAGGCATAATACTCTTTACATACTTCACACTCCGTGTATGTGCTCTTGTTTGTCTACTGTTTTGAAGCTTATAAAACAAATTTTATTCTTAGATTTGCTTAACCAACAAGCTGCTGTAAAATCTTAGCATTTACAACATAACTTCTATATTTTTGTACTCGCAAAAAAAACTTCTATATTTTTATGAAAAAATGCGGGTAATTAAGTTGTGCAGATATCAAGGTTTGTTGATGGCTACAGTTAGATGGTGCGAGATGAGCTGATCTGTGGTGGGAGAGCCGGGCCCTTGCCACGAAGAAGATCGCGCACATGAGAAACGCCAGGAAGCGGTCCTAAAGTAGCTAAAACTAAACCTCGCAAAGCTGTTGCCCCCCCTGGCTCCGTTTGCCATCTTTATCCAACCCAACCCGATCCCAGCGATGCGCGCACACACCAGTCTTCTCTAACAGTACGATCTCATTCTTGTGGAGCATTCCGTAGCAGATGCTCACTGATCCGTTCCATGTGACGGGTACATCAGCTTTCACGCTCATCGGATCGGATAAGCCAACGCTTCAGTTCTCCAGGGCTTCCACAAACTGCTGTCCTCTTGTGCAATGATTCGGAGATTTAGACCCCTCTAAAGTTTAGACTCTGTGAAACGAACAACTTTTTAGTTTCTTTACAGTTTGTCATATAACTAGTACTTTTTTTTTTGTAAAGTAATAAAAATCCACGTAAATATGTGTTTGGCTTTGGCAGCAATCAAAATTTAAAATCCCTTGCCAGAAAAGAAAAAAAAGAGCCACAATGTCAGAGTCAGACAATGCCGCAGTTGGGACTACGCATAATTTTCAATGATTGTTTGACCCAAAGTGCTCTATGATTGTCCCAATATGTCTTCCTTGTCAGGTTCCTGACATTCCATAAACTTGATAGCTGCCAATATTCCGGTGCAACTTTCCCATGTGCTTTTTCTGTGGAGCAATAGTGCACATTGCAGGACCCCTTTGAAATGCCAGCAAGCACAAAACGTCACAGCACGCGTGCCAGTAGCTATCAAGTCCTCGTGATGGTATTGATTCATGCGTTGTACCCAGCCGGAAATGGTTTCTGTTGACCGTACCGTACGTAGCCACCGACCTGTGACCACTTTGAACCATGGGCTTGGGGTTTGGGCGGATCTCTCACAGATTGCCGAGCAGGGACCATGCTACTGTTCAATTAGCTGCTTCGTCCACACTCGTTTAAGTCACAATCATTGCTCGTAGATAAGCACAGGTTAAGATGTCACATTCTGTGATTCTAATACCCCAACCACACCATTCGTTAGTTTCGTAGACACGGCAAGGCATAATACTCTTTACATACTTCACACTCCGTGTATGTGCTCTTGTTTGTCTACTGTTTTGAAGCTTATAAAACAAATTTTATTCTTAGATTTGCTTAACCAACAAGCTGCTGTAAAATCTTAGCATTTACAACATAACTTCTATATTTTTGTACTCGCAAAAAAAACTTCTATATTTTTATGAAAAAATGCGGGTAATTAAGTTGTGCAGATATCAAGGTTTGTTGATGGCTACAGTTAGATGGTGCGAGATGAGCTGATCTGTGGTGGGAGAGCCGGGCCCTTGCCACGAAGAAGATCGCGCACATGAGAAACGCCAGGAAGCGGTCCTAAAGTAGCTAAAACTAAACCTCGCAAAGCTGTTGCCCCCCCTGGCTCCGTTTGCCATCTTTATCCAACCCAACCCGATCCCAGCGATGCGCGCACACACCAGTCTTCTCTAACAGTACGATCTCATTCTTGTGGAGCATTCCGTAGCAGATGCTCACTGATCCGTTCCATGTGACGGGTACATCAGCTTTCACGCTCATCGGATCGGATAAGCCAACGCTTCAGTTCTCCAGGGCTTCCACAAACTGCTGTCCTCTTGTGCAATGATTCGGAGATCCGATCCAACTCTCTTATGATGGCGTTATCAAAGTCACTTTGATTCCATGATCTTCCCCGTCCTTTGGTCGATGTCACGTCCATGTCACTGGGTGGATCAAGTCTTCCATCGGATCATTGCTCTGTATGTTTCATTTGTCTTGTTCTCCTTCTCCATTGCACCGTATCCTGGCAGCTCGCAACAGGATTCTGGCTACAAGCCTAGAGATCTGTTGGGGACCTGAAGATTGTACAGTAGTAAAACAATTGTGTTCGATTTGATATGCGACATGCGAAGGGAACGCGTGCATCACATTTGTCAGCACGCAGCCCTGTGGCGGTAGCTAGAAATAGAATCACCGTCCTCGTCACCTCCCCGTGCTACGTATGCCACAAAGCGCCCCCCGCCGGATGGGATGTGTGTTGAAATTCACTTTGTTCCTCTTGTTGCTTTGCAGCGGCTTCTTTACAGCAGCTAAATGTTTTAATTATTTTTTCTATAGCCGCTACAGTATTCACAGTTATTTTTCTACAACTGCAGCCGCAGCCGTAGCCTGCCGAACACACTGATTCCAGGGAGCGAGCGCCCGGGCCACACGAGCCCCGCACCACTTCTCTAGTGGCCGCGTCAAGAATCGCACGGGAAAGTTTAGCCAAACAGGGGACGCACATGATAATCGGATCATCTAAACTTTCCCGATCACCCGTCGCCGTCACATCCCAATAATGACCGGGTCCTGATCGGCGCTAAGCACGCGAGATGAGCATCTAGTTTCTGTCCTATCGCAAGCCTGACAGTTGTTGAACATGATCGACACGGCGAAACTAGTGGAGTAACACTGGTGAGTGACGTGACGAGGGCCCTCGCACCTACTACTATTGCTAGTACTCCGAAATCTCACGCCGCGCGCGCGCTCAGGCGCAGGCAGGTGCCCAGCCCAACGGGGACACGGGTTCCGCTCGTGCCAAATGATTTTGGTGGCAGTGGGGAAACCACGAACCGGGAAAGCAGTCCGCCGACTTCTCGCGGCCGGGCCCCGCCGAGGGGATCCGGACCGAACCTGCGCTGACGGCCACGGGCGCTCCGCGTCACCCGCAACCAACGGCTCGGAGGCATGCAACGCAGCCGCACGCGCATCAGTCGATGCCCCACCGCCTGAACGGCCTGATCCCGGCAAGGCAGGTGGCAGCGCGTCGCAAACCTCGTAGGCAGCTCCGGCGCCGTGCCAAGTTTGGCACGAAACCCACGCAGATGATGAGCTGAACACTGGTCCGGTGGTGCCCCGATGCTCTGTTTTGGCCACGCGGCCGTACGACTCGGAAATGGCATGTCCTATAGGTGTGTGGTCCGTGTGGTACCAACGATACGTCTCTGCAACTTGCTTCGCCGAGTTGTATTGGCCGGTGTGTGAGGGCTGAGATTTTCGTCACTCCCAGGGTTTTATGCGCCACATCATCCTGAGGCTAGCCGAACTTTGGCGACGTAGGTTCGGGCTCTAACTAAACAGGCCCTGTTCGTTTTTTTTTTTGTCTACAATGGCTAAAATTTTAGCCAAAGAAAAATATTAGTATTTAGAACTTGTCGTAGCCCTATTTTCAGAAGACTTCGGGATATTGAACGCGCCGAATTATGACTCTACCGATGGGGACGCCTCGTCGGTTACGAGGACTATAGAAAGAAGTCAATCTTTTACTTCCTTAGATATTTTTCTACTCTGACTTGTAAAGGGGGTAAGACCCATCTATAAATGTAAACACCCCTCTCCACAAGAAGGGGACGAGAGGTCGCACGTCGCACCGCTGCCGGTCGAGAACCGAAGGCACACCACCACACATCTCGCCGATACGGCAATACAAGAACACACTGGACGTAGGATCTTCGTATAAGCAGGGCGCTCTACCGAATCAAATATCTGCCAAATATCCCGTTCAATCGAGTGCCGACAGAACTATTAAATAAAGTCTAATTACAAAACCTTTTCACAAATAGGGGCTAATTTTCGAGACGAATCTAACGAGCCTAATTAAGCTATGTTTCGCTACAGTGATGCTACAGTAACCATCCTCTAATTATGGATTAAATACGGCATAATTACCCTCATTAGATTTGTCTCGCAAATTAGCACAGGGTTCTGCAATTAGTTTTGTAATTAGATTTTAATTAGTACTACTAAATGACAATATTCTAAACGGCTAAAATCTGGCTAAAAAAACAAAAAGACCCTTAGCTAAGGACTAGGGCTACATGACAAAGTCATGACCTAATAAGTGGTATGGACTATGGACTTGTTCTTTAGGCAGACTTTCCAGGACGGTAGGCATGATTTCAATCATTGTGGTGAATTTGTATTAGTAGTAAGACACAGGGCGAAGCCAACACATTTTTTAAGAAAAAATACCACGATTTTATTGATCGGTGTCACTATGGAACAATTGTTGTTTGATCCATGAGGATCATCACCTATGACATCAAAACAATTTTTCTTTTCAAATCGCCACACTCAATGGATGATTGTAGCTCCGCCCTGCTAAGAAAAAGAGAAGTTATTACTCAGACATATGAAAATTACAATTTTGGTTTTTAATTGATGATTCTACTAACTTTTTAAAGAGTTGGTCTAATTTTTTTTTGAAAGATTTGATAGATAGTGAGTCCCCTTTCTCCATCCTCCCCGCCCTGCCCTGCTACTCACTAACGTGTGCCCTCACCTCTTGCTAGCTTGCCTCCGCTCCCACCGTGACGCAACACACATGGTCCCTAGTTAACTTTTTCCACGATGATATCAAAATGACGTGGGGCATGGCTCCATCGCCCCCCCCCCCCCCCCCACCCAC
>LAPY01000024.1:155374-166540 GCA_000970635.1 Eragrostis tef
GCTATATTTGGTAAGTCTTGTACACAAGCTTTTAGTTTACAGGTCACGATTTATGTAATCAATATATTTGGCATTATCTGGAGTATGGACTTGTTGTGGTATGAGTTTTGTAAAGATACTATCTTTTTGACATGCCACCCATATAGCAGTGCCAAGAATATAATTGTCCACAGTCCTAAGAAATACAGGCCCTTTGTGAAAGCTAACAAGTTTATTTGCTTTATGCTCTGATATTTTTGAATGTTTTGCTACAGTCAATCTTAAGAACATCTACTTTAGTAGTACTGTATGAAAATTTTATCTTATCCTTGCTATAAAATTTGAAAATTATAATCACCATTGGGTCTGTGTTATCTGTCAACTTCTTATTACTTCGGCGAAAAACTGCAGGTCTTGGTTTTTTGACTTCTCTGGTATTCATATTCCTGGTTGGCATATTTGTCTCGTCATGGGTGGGTTCAACCATATTCTGGGTGGGAGAATGGTTTATAAAGAAAATGCCGTTTGTAAGGCACATATACTCGGCATCAAAGCAAGTCAGCACTGCTATTTCACCAGGTAACATACTTTACACTATAAACATATTAATTATTAAGAATACTGAACATATTCTATGATATCCGGTAAGCCTAAACATTGTCTGTTCTACTCGGAAAGCTTGAACATCTTCTATGCTTTCTTATAGACTTTCTATGATAAATAAACTTGCTTCCACAAATTTTACTAGTGTTAAGCTTGGGAAGTTAGTAACCTTCCAAAGTGAGAGACATGGGAATATCTGTGTTTATTTGTGTCATAGTATTATTATGCTGTTTTCACGAGTTATATCAGCTTACAACTTACAAGAAGGCTTCTGATTAAATAATATCATTGACAGATCAAAATACAACAGCATTTAAAGAAGTTGCAATAATTCGTCATCCGCGCATTGGTGAATATGCATTTGGGTTCATAACATCAACTGTGGTTCTTCAGGTACTTGATTTTCTGTCTACATAAATCCATGCTAAAGATGAATCCTAATTGTAATGACCTTGTGATGCTTCACACAAAAAAATCATTATTAATGCCTCTGGTGTCTTATGACATCTGCTGCGATGTACTGCAGACTGACAAAGGTGACGAAGAACTGTGTAGCGTGTATGTGCCAACAAATCATTTATACATTGGTGACATATTTCTGGTGAACTCTGAGGAGATAATAAGACCAAATTTATCCATTCGAGAAGGAATTGGTAAGGTTCTTAACTTGTTATGCCTATCCACCTATATGTTACTATGCCCTGCAGCAAGTCTGCTTGTGAACAATGCTGGTTACTGGTTTATCCTTTGGTCATCTTGCATTACCAAAAGCATAGGAAACCTCTTCGTAGTTACCCTAATGTATTGTTCTTGTTCCGTTGGTTGCTGCAGAAATAATTGTTTCAGGAGGAATGACCATGCCGCAGGTGATTGCATCACTGGAGCCCATGCCACGAAAAAACCAAAGCATCCGCCTAAACAGAATGTCATGATGTGTAATACAAGTCATGCAACAAGGTAAAATCTTGAACCTACCACACCCAGAAGTTCATGTTTTGCATGTTTACTGATATTGGGTTGTGCATGGAACAGATAGCGTTGACTGTGGACGGGAGTTGGGGGTGCTTGGGCTGTTAACCCTGCCATCGTTGCTGATGTGTTACATGGGGGAAACTGGGCTGTGTCATCGTAACATTCCAAAGTCAGGGGGGAAGCATCATGTTGATGCTCTGGGATAGTATGGTTCCAATGTTGTGTGTACTCTTTGTGCACGTACTGACTGGTTGAAATGTTGACCGCAACGCAGGAGAGGTGTATAAGTAGTGTTCCTGATTAAATTCGTTTGTAACAATATGCTGTATAATATTGCCTTCGTGTTACATGACAATACAAAAGAATACACGGCCATCTAACTTGGTTTATCCTTTTATACAGTACTCCTTTCGTTTTTAAATTGTTGTCGTCATTGACTTTTTTTGCTATGTTTGACCATTTGTTTTATTCAAGAAAGTTTGAAAAACATCATATATTTTGATATGATTTGTTTTATCTCTATAGTAAGTTTGAACATGATGTATAATTTTGCATATTCGATCAAATATTTTGAATAAGACGAATGCTTAAACGTAAATAAAAAAGTCAACGACGATAATAATTTAAAAACGGAGAGAGTACCTCACAGCCGGGTCTGTTTGTCAACTTGGTTACTTTTAGGAAAACTCTATACCTACGAAATCTATTCGTACGAAGCGACTACGAAGGGCAGCTTCACGTAATTACCACCGGCAGAACTCCCGCATGGATTCATAATCACCTAATTGAGCCCAGCCCAATGCGATTATGCTTTTACCTGTCAAATATCTATCCATCCCATCTCGAATCTTATCTGCTATTTATTCATAATCTAAACTCCTGACATAACAATTTTGTTGGACCTGATAATGCAACGAGTGTCCCATAATGCGCGACGACCTGTACAGGCTGTACGGTATTCTTGATGCACTGCACATAACCTAAGTACTAGTTCTAATTGATAGTTTGCAGCCAGATTTATAAGGGCGTTTTTTTAGGGCAGATTTATAAGGGCGTTGACACTTTGTTAATGTCTTGATGAGCGGAGGTTTATGTTGGAGATATATGCTATTGATAGAGACGATTGGATGCCACGTTAGCTGTGCAACGGGTCTCCAACCGGCTGCCAAATTCAGTTGCGACCTGTTTCGTAGGGTGTTGGTACGGGTTCCCTTCGTACGTGTAGCAACGCTCTTACTTTTACTTCGACCATAACGTTGTTTTGTTTATATTGCATTGCAAACTGGACAAAGGTTCAGCACAAAGCTAACAGGCTAAACGATTACAAGCGGAGATCCTAGTCACCATCAGACACCGGATGGGCCCCTGGTTGCACATAGTCTCAATTTTGTTAATAACGATTGAGTTCCTATATTTAATTGCTTACAATGTATAACCAGTCTCGCAAGTTATAACCAAGATGGATCCATTAACGATCACCCAATTCATGAAAGCAGAAATACAATGTATAACCAGTCTCGCAAGTTACAACCAAGATGGATCCATTAACGATCACCCAATTCATGAAAGCAAAAATCAGCAATAGGTTACAAAAGGATGAAGAAAATACCCCTAAAAAAATGAAGAAAATATGCATTCCTAACTTGATGTTGGAGGTATTATGTTTCACCGTCAGTTCATGCATGATGTACATCATGTATGAACCCACTTAGCTATAGCCACAAGCACTCATCACATCACCACAAAAGATTTAGCAAACTTAACTGCGGTAATCTCCAGTTAGAGCATAATTGGGACGAGCAGAATGTACATTCAAAAAACTACTGAATGAATATCAATGATTTGAAAGCCAAACCGTCATATGGTATAAGAAAGCTTGACAGTCAATCAAGTGGTCTAAAGTTCATGCACTTTACAACAGATATATTTCTGGACTAATTTTACAACCTTATGCCTCTTGCTCATGTAAACACCCCAAGTCCCGAAACAATTTGTGATAACTCCATGAGGGTAGCATTGTCTACTCAAACTCGTATGTATTCTGGTGGTTCAATCATCGGAAAACTTCAACATTCCACATGTTACTACAAAGCTCATCACATCATCAGTCTATGGCAATTATGAGGAAACCAACTGAAATGTACATAAGGAAGACAGGATATAAGGCCAGAGCCTTTCTCCTTGGGTTAACCGCAGCACTCATGAATGGATAGGCAGCCCAGGAGCTCCATGCTAATGTAACTGTAACCACAACAATCTTCAGTATGACATTGTCCTTCAGCATGCAAACTAGAGCACCAACATCCAATGGAAACAAACAATAGCCAAGAAGACTGAGGCTTTGGAAGAAGATGATGTGTCCACCCTGAAATGATCACCGCAGGTATTAGCACAGCGGCAGTAGTATGCCAAAAAGTGAGTGCATGTGTAACCATGTTCGCGCACAAAAGAGAAGTGTCTTACCAGAAGCAGAACATTCAATGTTAGAATTATGGCCCCAGCTGCTAGGACAGCAAATGCAACAGCAAATACTTCAGACTGCAAGGACAAAGAAAACAGCATCAGCATTTTGCACAAACCTAACTGCATTCTCCAATCAAGATATAGATTTCATAGAGGGCAAAAGAGACACATTCATTAAAAGTCTGATAGACCTATGAGGGAAAACAAATATTGATCATAAGACCAATCAGAGAAATTGAAACAACATAAACTTGAGTTGAGAAAAAGTAAGTTCCGTTTCTAACTATGATGGCTCAACATATACGTATAAAGATAATTGATTATCCACATGTTTCAATGCGCATATGCATGTGATCAACCACAGCTTTTAGTAGTTTGGTACCATGCCTTATATTTGTACATACCATAAGCAACAGATAAAGGAGATAGCAAGTTTGGCTGTTTCTTTCTACTCAGGATATATATCTGCTTAATAATCTAACCAGTTACACACTAATGAAACAAATGTCGTATTACTAAATAGCAGCAAATGACTCTTCTACAAGAGGCTGCCAGTAGATCTTCCCCCAACGTGACTGTACACTCAACTATAAAAAAAACTAGAGAAGCCTTGCAGATCAATAATTTGTTGCGCCCCTAGTCATCACTGACCATTGCAGACACATGAAACCAATACTAGATTCTCTCTTTCTTGCTAGGTACATGGCATGGTTCAATGTCAACCACTAAAACTTAAAGGTATAGGGTCATATGAAGTTTCACCACTACAAGTAAACACATGAAGCTTAATCAGTGCAATGTGGTGCTTCCAATCCATATTAGAACTATCAATATATCGTATCCTCAAAACTCAAACCCAAGCGGAATAACTAATATCAGATTGATATATGTATATATAGCAGAAGTGGTAGTTACAATGAGAAACCAATTAAGAGCATCAAAGTGTGACAATAAGAAACCTAGGATAAAGCACGTGATTCATACCTTGCGATTTGCCTGGAGTCATCATAAGTCAAAAACAAGTCAGTACATCACACTGAGTAATTACTCTCATCCCATACCCATGGTCTTAAAACACCATATTCTATCACCCCAGCGGCAACATTAGCCTTGTAAAGGGTAATCAACAAAGTCCTTCACCTCTAAGCTAACTTCGCATCTGGCATCTACCTAGCTTAATTAGTGTGCAGTTCAACCTAACTTCTGAATGACATGAGCGGAAACGAAATCTAGAGAGTCAATAGGTGTAGCATGAAATCCCTACAGAACAGACACAACAGACGCAGGTAACACTAGATTCGGTTTCGGGATTAAGTGGGTACCTTCTTAACTGACGCCGACCAGGAGAGGGTGAGCCCAAGGAAGACGATGAAGAAGAACGGACCCCACAGGTCCCAGTCCCGGAGCGCCTTGCCGGGGTCCTCGCGGTAGGGGTTGGGGAAGACCACGAGCTTGAGGTTGCTGACGATGCGGGCGAGGTCGCGCTTGACGGTGTCCCACACTGGCTCGGTGAGCGTGTTGGGCGCGGGCCCGAACCCGTCGGAGGCGATGGGGACGGACACGGAGGCAGACGGGAGCGGCGGCGCGGGGGAGACGGAGATCGGAATGGAGGCGGCGGGGAGCGGGGGCTTCGACGGGATGGGCGCCGGTGCTGAGGAGACGGGGATGGAGGCGCGCGGAGGGGACGGCGGCCGCGCGGGGAGGACGGTGGCCGAGGAAGGCGCGGCGGGCATGTCGGACTGCGCCGACGAGGGGTGGAGCGGGATCGTGTCGCCGTGGTTGTGCGACATGGCGACCGGCGCGGGGGAGGGCCGTGCGAGCGCGCGCGCCGGCGAGGCGAGGCGAGGAGGGGCGGGGCGGATCTGAGGGGGCGGTGGTTGCTGGTGAGAGCGTGGAGAAAGGGGAGGGGAGAGATCTCGCGGGAGAGAGGGCTGGGTTCCGGGGTTGAGGCGGAGGTGCCTGCTTGCCTGCTGGGTGCGACTCGCGAGAGAGGGACGGGAGACGCGGGAGCTCACGTGAGTGGGTTCGGTCGGGGGCTTGGCGGGTCGGCAGCGACGAACCGTCCGATTGATGTGTCGGTGGCTGGGCTTGGAAATGGATGGCCATGGATCGGATGTGTTAGCGTGGCATCGAAGGTGCGTCTATGCGTATAAATGGTTTCGTTGTTTTCAGATTTTGATATAGTTTCCTCAAAATCCACGTTATGTCTATGCAGTATCAATGGCCCATATTATAAATTGCATACGACTGATAGCCACCTTGTGGGATTTAAGATGACGCATCAAAAAGTTACTCTTTGAGACAGTTTGCTCAAACCCAATTATGAGAGAAGAAAGTGGAGTCTCATACTCAAAACCCAACACTTATCAAAGAACTGCACGTAAAATATGGATTCATGTAAAAAATGTTATAACGTTCTTTAACGAAACATTCATCATACACTTGCAGTCATTCAGGAATGTGTTGTATGCATCATAAACTTTTGAGGTCACACCAGAATGTGTGATATACATCATACTCTTTTTTAGTACAAATCTGAATGTATTATAATACAACTGTAGCTGAATAACCATTTACAGCAGCAAAGCTATATTGCTACGATCTTATTTTGTGGCATCCACAATGGGATGAGGAAAATAATCACAGCTTGCCTAAACCGTCATTTATTTCACTTCCTTTTTGGAGAAAATTTCTCAACCCATGAAAGAATACATCTTACGTACCATACACCTGACCTACCCTATGGATCACCACTAAAAACTGAATGGGAAACAACACTTCTCAAGGGCTCGAGAAAACCATTGGAACAAATCTAGGCGTTCCACCTCTACATGAGTGGGTGGAGCAAGCGGCCATTCTGAAGGCAGATGTCGATGAAATGCATCTACAGCAGCTGCCACACCATCCTCATTACCTATAGCTATCGCCAGTTCCATCGTTCGTGATTTCACCTTCAGCAAAGGGCCATGAACAGATTTATTAGCAAAACAGTCTTTTAATAGAATAGAATTTTGAATCGTAAGAATGTGCATATAGAGATGCTGCGGTATAAGCACACAATTAAAGGTGGGAAGCACGGAGCAAATGTGCAAGAAATAGTTCTACCTCAGGATCAAGCATGAATCTTATTGCATTTGAAAGTGCTTCGACAGTAAGTTCTGCAATAGGGATAGGTGCAGGACCCACTCCTCGTGCATGAATTCTCTCACCCCAGAAGAACTGGTCTCCAAAAAACGGCACTACAGTTGTAGGGCGCTGTTACAGGTACAAGGAGTCGTCAAGAACACTTATAAACGATTGATAGTAGTCAATGGTATAAATGACGATTGCTAACATGTTGTTCATTGCAGAACAAATGTTATCCTTGTGTATTGAAGAAACTCTAATATGCCTCAATTAGGTTATATGCCTTTTGCTTTACAAAAAAGGCAGACGATATTGTTGGCTAAACCTTCTAATATGGAAAGTAGCACCGTCAAGTGCCCGGAGTTTCTTCCATTTTAACTGACATACTTGTGCACAAATATCATTCAATCAGATATTCTGAGGCCCTTATTATTATGCTCGCTAACCTCTGTAGTGCAGACTATTCATTCAGCAAAGAGATTAGAAACTTACCCCAGCTATCAGCCCTGCAGCTGTGGTACCTGCTCCACCATGATGCACCTAATAACCAGACATACAATCTGATCAGTAAATTATTTTCATAAACATAAAATGAAGAAAAACAGGATTAAAATGATAAAGTATATGTTCTTGCAACTTCTTACAAGTTACAAGTGATATTTGCTAACATATTACAGCCTTGGTGTTGTATATCTACTACCTCTGATCATAAAAACCATTTTAACAAACCTAACTCTATCCAAAATATTTCTTAATTATAAGTCATTCACATTCTTGGGCTTTAAGTAAATTAAATATATTATCGGAGATCCTTTTCACCATCCCTTGTTGTTTTGCCATTATTAAATGCAATGGTCTTTTTCACGTTCTATGACTTCCATCCACTCTAATTAAATAATCCATAGTGCTTGAATCAAACTTTGCACTGCTGCTGCAATAAGGGATTATTGCAACTCGTTGCTTCGAATTCCAAAAACAGGCCCATTCTTGCAAAGTCACAAAAAGAGGTCCATTTTGAGAATTGGCACTCAAAACAAAGGCAGTTTTGCAATTGCCTCCTAATAAACTGTGTTGTTTATGGCTAGATGTCATGTGCTGCAGACGAATACATATCTGGCACCTCCCTGGGGTGTCTCTCCATCACAGAATGACAGTGAGATACTAAACTCACCACTGCAGCACAGCGTGGAAATAGCCAATCATGAGGGCAATCCTCCAAGATGAAGACATCAACTGGAACTTCTGAAACTGCATATGCAAGTTGGATACGAGAAATAAGACAGGTAGGATATCCTTGCATTACTAGAGATGTCAGATAACAATGTGAACATCATAGCACCCAAAAAAATAAATCTTAAAGCCAATGCCAGTCTTAATAGATGCCTAAATTGATGTACTATACAAGAGCTTTATTAAGAAAAAAGGCCTGTAATAGTAATGCCGCCAAACGTAGAACAATGCTAAAATGATTTGAGTAATCACTACCGGATGACCTACATCTACAAAGAACTTCATCATGATGTGCTATATGCACTTAGATTGATTGGCAACACAATCTAACTATTAAACCAAGTAACTTACAATTTCCAAGATCTCCCCAACCACGGCTAATGATTCCCCTCTGTCCTGTTTCTCTTAGTGCATCCAAAATGATGGTAGTAACCTTCTTCACATCATCAAGAGGCTTCAAATACAAAATAAACCAAAGTTAGTAAGATAATGATTCTGTCAATGCAATAAAAGGGGGAAGACGAATTTTGAAAACATTATATGTAAAGGGATAAAAATCAAACAAAGATGGGAAAGGATTAAATAAAATCCACATTGCGGTACTCCCCTATTAAGGTTGAAGCATCTGATTTAGGTATAATGTAAATATGTGATAAGAAGTTAATATGACCTTTGATTCCTTAAAGTTTAGATAGACAAAGCCTGTTACAACAGTTACTAAATTAAAGAAAAGAAAATGACAAAAAAGGACTGACATCCGTTATGGGTGAATATTATTATTATGGGATGACAACCCTTTGAGTGGTTGAGAATGGCAAATGAAAGTGAAAGAAATTACTTCTAGGCAACGAAGAAAATGGGGTGTGACTAGCGTTACTTGAAGGATATACTTTTAGGCTAGCTAGCAATGTATATGCACGGGCACGGTAGACTGACTGAAATAGTAAATGAGGCAGAATACTAGGTTATGGGGTTGCTTTGCGATGATCGAATACATACCATGCTACCAAAACCAATGTATATTGGTTGGGGGCCCTGTTGAAGCCAGTGTGATAGCTCAAGTGGTGGTTGATACTTTGTTCCAAGATTTAAGAAGCAATATCCCACAACATCCACCAGAGGGCCCCAATCTGTAGAGGAAAAAAAACATCATTGGTAGAGCTAAACTAACCTGGTTGAAAACTTTATCCATTTATTTGTCACCAAGTTATCCATCTAAGAAACTTGGTGAATATACTACAGCACAAGATTTTTATCCTTGCATGCGAACAGTAAAAATTTCAATCCAAAATTCAATATGAAGGCTTTGTCCAACTCTATTCGTCAAGGGCACATCGTGGAGTCCATGGACTACCGCAGGGCACCAGAATGAACAAAGTTAGATGCTCTTTTAGATGTTGACTACATGATGAATATCTACAAACCTGTGTGAGACTTACTAGCACAATCGTGATCCAAATCATTTGACAGCACTGTTATAATATGCAATTCAAGGGTTGCATTACATCTAGTGCTAACTGTACTTTCTATAACGACCCATCCATAATTCAAACAACAGGAGCGGGAAGGGAAAGGGCATTTTCTGCCTAATATAAAGTCTCAAGTGTTTTTTCCCCTTATTTTGTTGTTAGGGAAAGTTCCAAGTAATTTATTTACTCCCTCGAAAGGTTAATGGTTGGAGATAACACAAGGTATTTCATAGCAACCAGATGGAAACTATGAGAATATCATGATATCATTATTGCATTCATTCAAGACTGAGACAGTACTGGGTCATGCATGTGAAAGCTTATTTCACAATGGGCACAGAGGTGCTCGAGCAACTTTGGAAAATTGTTAAGCGATTTTGGTTGAATTTAATCAGCTTGCATCATAAAGTTATAAGATCGATACCTTTTGGCTTTGGCATAAGTTGAGGGCTCCACATATACCCAGTGGGTAAGTGAGATATAGATCCATGGTATGTGCTGAAGTAAGCAATGGGGGGCAAGTTCAACTTCTTCCTGAAATCATTTATGAATCCCCTGGTGCCCCACCAAATTACTAGATCAAGAATGAGATAGGACAGCTGAATGCAAGGGAGGTACGAACGTTAGCATTGAATATAAGTTTTCTAATAAAATGATAAATTCACACATTGGTGTAGTAAAAAGGCTGCGCTGCGGTAAGATTACCCTATAAGTTGCACTTTGAGGCATTCGCGCCAATGGATGTGGGAACTCATCAGTTGGCCTGTCTACAAACATTAGCAGTTAGGAAAACATAAATAGCAAAGATATTGCAAGCTACCAGTCTACAAAATGCTGTCAGTTACAAAACATGTAATGTTTGCCACAGGGCACTACTCTGGTTTTTGCTGAAAGGCACTGAATATTTTTTATTTTATTTTTAACACTCTGTACTGCTGAAACTGCTATAGAAGAGTACCGACTTACGTCCATGGAAATGTGAAGAATATATGTAGAGGTACTCCAAGTGCCTCAGCAATATGCAGATGTCCTGAAAGTCAAAGGTTTTGTTAGGGGTACGGGAACAGCACACTACTATTACCAGTATCACAACAGGTGTATGTGCCGTATTATGAATAACTTATCACATTGTAGAAATGTAACCACCTCATCAGCCACCCCAATTTATTGGCCAGAAACCAATTATGCTTGTTCAAGTCAAATAAATGGTCAAGTTGGTACGTACTTAAAATGCGAAGAAGCAGTAACAGCGAGGACATTCCTTGATGTCAACTTGTTTAGTTATTTGTACTGATAACAGTCACTCGTATAACTTCGTATAATG
>LAPY01000024.1:166726-177069 GCA_000970635.1 Eragrostis tef
TTTATTAAGAAAAAAGGCCTGTAATAGTAATGCCGCCAAACGCAAAATAATGCTGACATGATTTGAGTAATCACTACCGGATGACCTACATCTACAAAGAACTTCATCATGATGTGCTATATGCACTTAGATTGATTGGCAACACAATCTAACTATTAAACCAAGTAACTTACAATTTCCAAGATCTCCCCAACCACGGCTAATGATTCCCCTCTGTCCTGTTTCTCTTAGTGCATCCAAAATGATGGTAGTAACCTTCTTCTCATCATCAAGAGGCTTCAAATACAAAATAAACCAAAGTTCGTAAGATAATGATTGTGCCAATGCAATAAAAGGGGAAAGACGAATTTTGAAAACATCATATGTAAAGGGATAAAAATCAAACAAAGATGGGAAAGGATTAAATAAAATCCACATTGCGGTACTCCCCTATTAAGGTTGAAGCATCTGATTTAGGTATAATGTAAATATGTGATAAGAAGTTAATATGACCTTTGATTCCTTAAAGTTTAGATAGACAAAGCCTGTTACAACAGTTACTAAATTAAAGAAAAGAAAATGACAAAAAAGGACTGACATCCGTTATGGGTGAATATTATTATTATGGGATGACAACCCTTTGAGTGGTTGAGAATGGCAAATGAAAGTGAAAGAAATTACTTCTAGGCAACGAAGAAAATGGGGTGTGACTAGCGTTACTTGAAGGATATACTTTTAGGCTAGCTAGCAATGTATATGCACGGGCACGGTAGACTGACTGAAATAGTAAATGAGGCAGAATACTAGGTTATGGGGTTGCTTTGCGATGATCGAATACATACCATGCTACCAAAACCAATGTATATTGGTTGGGGCCCTTGTTGAAGCCAGTGTGATAGCTCCAGTGGGGGTTGATATTTTGTCCCAAGATTTAAGAAGCAATATCCCACAACATCCACCAGAGGGCCCCAATCTGTAGAGGAAAAAAACATCATTGGTAAGAGCTAAACTAACCTGGTTGAAAACTTTATCCATTTATTTGTCACCAAGTTATCCATCTAAGAAACTTGGTGAATATACTACAGCACAAGATTTTTATCCTTGCATGCGAACAGTAAAAATTTCAATCCAAAATTCAATATGAAGGCTTTGTCCAACTCTATTCGTCAAGGGCACATCGTGGAGTCCATGGACTACCGCAGGGCACCAGAATGAACAAAGTTAGATGCTCTTTTAGATGTTGACTACATGATGGATATCTACAAACCTGTGTGAGACTTACTAGCACAATCATGATCCAAATCATTTGACAGCACTGTTATAATATGCAATTCAAGGGTTGCATTACATCTAGTGCTAACTGTACTTTCTATAGTGACCATCCATAATTCAAACAACAGGAGTGGGAAGGAAAGGGCATTTTCTGCCTAACATAAAGTCTCAAGTGTTTTTTCCCCTTATTTTGTTGTCAGGGAAAGTTCCAAGTAATTTATTTACTCCCTTGAAAGGTTGATGGTTGAAGATAACACAAGGTAATTCATAGCAACCAGATTAAAACTATGACAATATCAAGATATCATTATTGCATTTATTTTCATTCGAGACGGAGGCAGTACTGGGTCATGCATGTGAAAGCTTATTTCACAATGGGCACAGAGGTGCTTGAGCTTTGGAAAATTGTTAAGCGATTTTGGTTGCTTGCATCATAAAGTTATAAGATCGATACCTTTTGGCTTTGGCATAAGTTGAGGGCTCCACATATACCCAGTGGGTAAGTGAGATATAGATCCATGGTATGTGCTGAAGTAAGCAATGGGGGGCAAGTTCAACTTCTTCCTGAAATCATTTATGAATCCCCTGGTGCCCCACCAAATTACTAGATCAAGAATGAGATAGGACAGCTGAATGCAAGGGAGGTACAAATGTTAGCATTGAGTATGGTTTTTTATAAAATGATAAATTCACACGTTGGTGTAGTAAAAAGGCTGCGCTGCGGTAAGATTACCCTATAAGTTGCACTTTGAGGCATTCGCGCCAATGGATGTGGGAACTCATCAGTTGGCCTGTCTACAAACATTAGCAGTTAGGAAAACATAAATAGCAAAGATATTGCAAGCTACCAGTCTACCAAATGCTGTCAGTTACAAAACATGTAATTTTTGCCACAGGGCACTACCCTTGCTTTTGCTGAAAGGCACTGAATATTTTTTATTTAATTTTTAACACTCTGTACTGCTGAAACTGCAATAGAAGAGTACCGACTTACGTCCATGGAAATGTGAAGAATATATGTAGAGGTACTCCAAGTGCCTCAGCAATATGCAGATGTCCTGAAAGTCAAAGGTTTTGTTAGGGGTACGGGAACAGCACACTACTATTACCAGTATCACAACAGGTGTATGTGCCGTATTATGAATAACTTATCACATTGTAGAAATGTAACCACCTCATCAGCCACCCCAATTTATTGGCCAGAAACCAATTATGCTTGTTCAAGTCAAATAAATGGTCAAGTTGGTACGTACTTAAAATGCGAAGAAGCAGTAACAGCGAGGACATTCCTTGATGTCAACTTGTTTAGTTATTTGTACTGATAACAGTCACTTGTTTTCCTTTTCTTCGTTTAATAAAATTTAGTTCATGGTATCTATGTCTCGGGGTAAATGCAGGGTAATCTGCACATATTACGATAAAACTTGTTTTTTTCTTGATCCACTAAGAATATAAAAAATTGATGTAAAACTGAAGTAATGATGCACAAACCTACCATAAGCAGGAGGATTCGCAATTATTGCCTGAGCTCTGAAAGGTGCTCCGGTATCCAAATCAGGTTCAGTGCATGCAGGTAGAACTGAAAAGATGATTTCCTTAAGCTGCTTTCTTTGAGCAGAAATCTCTGCCGGCCCAGCCAGGCAAAATCCTTTGTTTTTTGTCATATCTGCAATTGAAAGTGCATCCCTTGGCGTAAATGAGTATGGGTAGCATAGGTGCTCTTATAGATTTGATTGACTAAACAACTGATGTCTTCTATTCTTAAAGAACCGCATTTGTTCCACCCATTCATCAAAACAGAACATGATTTTGCATTTGGCACTTTTCGTCAACATGTTCGCTTCAACAGCCAACCACATGAAGCAAAATAACGAAATCCAAATGCCACTTGACATTTGGTTGTACATTTTATACAGTGACACAACACGGCATTTATGATTAGCTCAGCAGATTAGACAAGACATGATATTCTTTGATCAACATAGACAACACAAATTCATGATATAAGAGCACTAGAAGCTTACATTGAGCCATAATTCGGGGATCACCACCCAATGGGTAAAAATCAATACCAGCTGACTTCACAAAAGTACGGAAATTGGCATGAGTAGCCAATCTAACGTGATGACCGAATTCCTGCAGAAAATTCCAGTATTATATTACAAGAGAGAAAAAAGGTGTGACTTTCAGTATTAATGGGTGTGATCGGTTGCCATTGCTGCGGCTGCGGGTGCAGCAACCAACGTTGGTTGCTGCAGCCACAGCAAAGTGATCTGATCAGAGCCAATAAAACAGTATGTTATTCTAGATGGTGAGTGCAATTTAAGGATGCTATAAAAATTTTCAATGAAACCTCACATATTTGTAAACACCTATTGTGGGGAATTGAACTAAGCACCAACGGTGGAAGATGCCACAACAAGAAATCGATGTCAAATACAAGAAATTATCTAATTGGCAATGTAATTGTAACATCTAACATAGCAGATAGCCATTGATTTATTTTCTCTTGTTCTACTATGCGTAGACTTCTGACACCCTAAAACCACCAGGCATGATATACTTGACTGCACGCTAAAAATCCAAATATGCTACACAGTTTGTGTTTCAAGGGCCTTTGGGCTCTCCAACTGGTGCTTGTAGGTTCTCTTACCTGAAGTCGTTTAGCTAATGCAATAAAAGGCTGAACGTCCCCTCGTGTTCCAACTACAAGTATAGCAATCTTCAACTTTGGGACTGACTTGTTCACTCCAGATGTAAAATCTCCAACATCACGTGAAATAGAACCAAAAGCATCAATCTCTGAGAGTTCTGTGGCAATAAGATCACTACGTGTCACATCTAGCTCCAGTGTACCATCATTCTGGATCTTTACCAGCTTCTCAATAATCTTTATCTGAAACACCAAATAACAATGAATAACTATATTCCCCTCAAACCAAACAATGAGTAACTATATCACAAAGATCATAAGTACAAATAAAGACCACTGAAAGTATAAATATGGAAAATCAAGATAATTTTGGATCCAAATGTTGTTTCCTGACTTCCCTCAAACTCTTCTGAACTAAAAAGAAGCCATGTCCCAGTATAATTGTGGTGACAACAACATCCAAGTGTCAATCAGTTTCATTACTGGTGGGCACTGGACACTATCTGACGCACATGCAATTTTGAGAGAAATGTAAAAACCGCATATTGTATTGGGTTTGCAAGAATAAATAACAGATAAAAAAGTGAGCATTAACCAACCTTCTCATTTTCTGAAAGCATATTCAAAGTAAGGTCACACTTTAATAACCTATCAGAGTGTGATCTTACAAACACGTGCTCTTGCCCTTTAAACATTCGGGAGCTTGCAGTTGATGATTTACTATGCCCATATGCTGTAGAAAAACAAATGGAACGTTTCAGGGCCAATCAAAACAAATTTAGAACTCACTAATATAAGTCTGCTGTACTTGTTCCAGTCACTGTATTACAGAGTCACAGACTCCAGCTATTTTTACAAGTGATTTTATTCTGGATATATGGCACAGTGGATTTACCACTTCAATCAACATGATGAATCAATCTAGAATGCCGAGGAGAACTGTGTATCTTTTTATTAAGAAGATAAGATGGTCGGTGATCTTACAGTAACGTGAGTCGTTCCAGACGGTTGCTATGTTCCAGCTTACATCTGCTTGTATACAAACTTTAAGCATCAAGCATGAAGTGTTTAAGTAATTTGATCCTCGACATTGAGACAGATGTTTTGAAATTAAAAAGCAAGAACACGACCGTCAATAACAAATTGAAATTTAGACAGCATTTCTACAGGTAACCCATGCACGTAACAACAGCCATAAAATCAGAAGGCCTAATGCAGCAAGCCTTAGACCTCAAATAATTTTGATGCAGTCCATTCTAGCACCCTCAATAATGTAACCACCAGGATTTACCGCTTTTCCTCTGGGCCCTTTATGTTTCAAAATGTCGAAGTCAAACGTGTCTAAAGCGTAAACTAGTTACATTGGCATGTCAGCTAAGCTTGGTGACCTCAATGTCATGTTGCGGCTGAAATCCTCGCACGATCACGAGAGCACTGGGCAGAGTCAAACCAAAGAATCCCACGAACCTGGCTGCCGCGGTGCGGTGAACAGCCCGTCGGTGTCGGCCGATCCGGAGAACCTCGCATCCATGGAGCTCAGCACGAACTCCCCCATACCCATCCCTTCAGGGAACGAGGATGACGCGCCCGCGCCACTCTTCCGCTGCCGAACGCCCAGTCCCGCCTCCTCCCACGCCGCCACCGCTTCGCCGTTCCCGTTGCTCCCCATGCTCCGCGAGGGCGCGATGAACCGTGGGGCGATAAGCTACCGGCGCCTCGTCGACATTGGCACCGCGCCGCCGCGGGAGCTCGGAGCCCTTGGGAGAGCGTGGACCAAGCGGGGAGGGGAGGGGGACAGGGAGCGATGTGCCAGTCCGAGGTGGCTGGCCTTGTTGCCGAGCGGTCGGAATGGTGATGGGGGGTTGCGCCTCGTGCGACTTGCGGGCCGGAGACCAGCTGACGAGCGGTTGCGGCGGGAGGGGAGGGAGGGAGCCCGGCGACGAGAAACGGCCACGGGAGAGGGAGTGGGTTCAGGGCTGGGACGCTCCTGACCGTAGGATGGTTGTACGGACGGTGGATTGAGGATGCTGGCGCATGGACTCGGAGCAGTTGATCCCTAGATGGATCGAGACGTTACTCCCTCCGATGTGACATTGTGACTGCGAACAGCGAGGTATGTCCAGCTCATACGCATCTGTCGCGAGCGGGAGGCGCGCGGGCTGCGGAAGTGATTGCTGGGAGAAGACGAGCCCGGGCGCGCCACGTTGTGTTCAACGCTACCACGTGACACCCCCATCGTTCAGATTAGTGATATTGGGTGAGCATGAGTCTGAGTGAATCATTTGCGGTTTCATTGTGCTGAAGACAGGCGGTATGAATAGAACTAGAAGTAGTCAAAGTTGCGTACAAATGGTTTCGAATCAATTGGCATGGTGTAACAACAGATTTGAAGTTGTCAATATGATAAGTTCTCTAGACTGGGGGACTGTGGAAGCTAAAGAATGACTCGTATTTTCAAAATGGTTAGTGGAGGGACATGGCCACGGTCTGGGACAAAGTGGTACTAGCTATTTTGGAGAGCTGAAAAAAAAATCTCTTGCCCAAGTAACAAGCTGGATACACCAGAGCAGCATGTTGTTGGGTCGAAAGGTTTGATGAGACCTGGCGGAATGAAGGCAGTAAATCAAAGAGTGTAAGACCGATTACGAAGCTCAAGCGGGGAAAAGCTAGCTCTGGACTAGCTAGAAGGTAATCCTCGATCAATGAGAAATTATGAAGCAACTACAGAGGAATATATAATGGAGTTGTGCTAAAAGTGTGTGTCAGTTAATGCTGACTCTTTGTCCTGGCTGCAATGCATTGAGAAGTATGCCCTAGAATTCGAAATCGGTAACAAATCATATCTATATGTAACAAGTTACCACGTAGAGTGCGTTGGTAAATTGTGGTTCCTCAAACTTAGACATGACAAATCAATGCTGAAAAAGAAATGGCTAGAAAAGCCCAGTATAAAGGGGTTTGGCCATGGAAAGTTTCTTATAATTCTTTAGCAAAATGATCATATGACTCAATGGGTATGATGCACATACGACTTCTGCTGCCGTTGCGGACTTGGGCTTGTGTGGATAGAAGGATGAGGATGAAGATGGTTGCATGTGAATATATTGCTCGAGTCTGAATCGTAGCAGCGTAGACATGTACATTTACAAGTTCTTATGAGCATAGGACTTTAATAGCTAGGACATATTTTGTTGGTTGGCAAACATTGCCACACACTAAGTGGTTTTATGTGTTGTGTGTATTTAGTTCTCTGTCTCTCATGAGTTTTATCACAGCCACCGATCATAGACTTATATTTTCACCAAAAAAGGCTTAGTAAAGATGTGTGGCAACTTGTGGTAATGAATCATATAAGATTCAAACCACGTTTGTTTTACAATTTTACTGCAGATTTACACGTACGAGATCATTTTCGTTTTTCAGTTGGGGAGGGGGACAGGGAGCGATGTGCCAGTACGAGGTGCCTGGCCTTGTTGCCGAGCGGTCGGAATGGATGGTGGTGGGGGGTTGCGCCTCGTGCGACTTGCGAGACGGAGACCAGCTGACGAGCGGTTGCGGCGGGAGGGGAGGGAGAGAGAGACCGGCGACGAGAAACGGCCACGGGAGAGGGAGTGGGGTTCTGGGCTGGGGACGATCCTGGCCGTGGGATAGTTCTACGGACGGTGGATCGAGGATGCTGGCGCATGGACTCGGAGCAGGTGATGCCTATAGATGGCTCGAGGCGTTACTCCCTCCGATGTGACATTGTGACTGCGAACAGCGGGGTCTGTCCAGCTCATACGCATCTGTCGCGAGGGGGAGGCGCGCGGGCTGGGGAAGTGATTGCTGGGAGAAGACGAACCCGTGCGCGCCACGTTGTGCTCAACGCTACTCCACGTGACACCCCCATCGTTCAGATTACTGATATTGGGTGAACAGGACTGATCTGAATCATTTGCAGGCAGTATGAATAGAACTAGAAGTAGTCAAAGTTCCGTAGAAATGTTGTGACTTAGTAACAACAGATTTAAAGTTGTCAATATGATAAGTTCTGTAGACTGGGGGACTGTGGAAGCTAACAAATGACTCGTATTTTCAAAATGGTTAGTGGAGGGACATGGCCACGATCTGGGACAAAGTGGTACTAGCTGGTATTTTGGAGAGCTGGATTTTTTATTTTATTTTTTTGCCCAAGTAACAAGCTGGATACACTAGAGCAGCATGTTGTTGGGTCGAAAGATTTGGTGAGACCTGGCGGAATGAAGGCAATAAATCAAGAAGTGTAAGACCGATTACGAAGCTCAAGCGGGGAGAAGCTAGCCCCGGACTAGCTAGAAGGTAATCCTCGATCAATGAGAAACTATGAAGCAACTACAGAGGAATATATAATGGAGTTGTGCTAAAAGTGTGTGTCAGTTAACGCTGAAACTCTTTGTCCTGGCTGCTATGCATTGATAAGTATGGCCTAGAATTCAAAATCGGTAACAAATCATATCTATATGTAAAAGGTTACCACGCAGAGTGCGTTGGTAAATTGTCGTTCCTCAAACTTAGACATGACAAACCAATGCTGAAAAATAAAGAGGCACGATCAATGGATATGATGCATATACGCCGTTGCGGACTTGGGCTTGTGTGGATAGAAGGATGAGGATGAAGATGGTTGCATGTGAATATATTGGTCGTGTCCAAATCATAGCAATATCTCTTCACTAAATATCGACATGTATGCTTACAATTTCTTATGAGCATAAGATTTTAATACTAGCTAGGACGTGTTTGGTTGCTTGGCAAACATTGCCACACACCAACTGGTTTTATATGTTGTGTGTGTTTAGTTCTCTGTCTCTCATGAGTTTTACTACACCGATACCCAACCGACCATAGACTTTTATTTTCACCAAATCTTAAAAGTCTTACTAGTAAAGAGGTGTGGCAACTTGTGGTGATAAATCAAACATGTTATAAGATTCAAGCCACTCGTTTTTTACGGTTTTACTGCAGATTTACACGTACGAGATCATTTTCGTTTTTCAGTGTTAAATCGTGTGTGTATGCCTTTTGTAGGCTTGTGAGTTGCGAGACACTCGCGTGGCGTGATCATTGTGTCCACGTACCCTTGTTTTCCTCGCAGCACGAAAAGTGGTGCAACATTCGTGTACGGATCTACTAGTGCGACATTCATGAAGGCACTTCGAGACCTCATCATTCTCTTTGGTGTTCGTGTGCCTCAACATCCATAGGCACAGTATCATAATGGCATAAGCCCGGAGGATGACAACACTTTCTGTTGGGTGCCACGGCGCCAGGGGCAAGAGAACGCCTGTTCATTGGGTTGGGTGATTCCTCATTCTCCAGTCGCGCTCGGCGAGTTGCTGTCGCCGATGCCTTTCCTTCTCGCACCTCGTTCGAGGTGGATACTGGGATAGCTACGGCCCCGGCCACCGGACGCGCGACGGAAAAGGCCGCCTGTGTCCGCCCGCCAAGTCATCGCGTCGCGCCCACGAGAAAAAAAGGATTCAAAAGTGCGTGACGCGTGGAGATGCTTCTAGTGGCCGGCCAGGTGTGGACTGGGGAATGGGGTGATGACTCGCCCGTATTATTTTGTCCGCTACCGAGCAGGATCCCTTGTGCCGGCGACCCACGGCGCACTAGAATCAAATTGCCGTATCTACGTGCAACCACAAGCCACAACGTGGTGCGGCGAGAGGAGAAGCCCGCAGGAGATCCTTTGTCTTATCTCTTTGCTATTTGCTCTGACACGCCACCTATCCGGGAAAGAACAGAAAAATCCTGCGGGCCGGTCTGCCGGCCGGCCGATGCGTGCGAACGAGCCGGACGCTGCCCACGGCGAGCCCAATCGTTACCCCGCACCAGCACTCCAGCAGCGAGTGACTGACGCCTGCTGATAAACACCCGTCCCGTCACGCACTAATCACGATTCACGAGTCGCGCGCCCGATCGCAGCCAGTTCCGCAATCACGCCAACACCAACCTCATCGTTCGCGAGCCGAGCCGAGAGCGCAAGCGGCCTCCCTTTCGAGCCCTCCTCGCGCAATTTCCAAGCTCTAACCAACCAACCAACGACCGCTCCTCGTCTCCCGAAGCCTCCGTCTTCCGAGAGCTCAGCGAGCGAGAAGGAGGGCGGGAGGGAGAAATAACCCGACGGATACGAGAAGGGCGCGGCGCGGGCGGGGGAGAGGAGGCCCCGGGCGCGGCGCCGCAGCGCGCATGGCGTCGTCGAGGGTGATGCCGTCGTCCTCGCCGTCGCACACGGCCTCGGATCTCGCGCGCTTCGCGCAGGCCGCCAGCAAGCCAGGCGGCGGCGGGGGCAGCGGCCTGGGCTCCATGAACGTGGAGGAGCTCCTCCGGGGCATGTACAACGACATGCCCACGCCCGGTCCCGCGCGAGGGGGCGGCGACCGGCCGATGTCGCCGGCGCCGGCGCCCGAAGTCGGCC
>LAPY01000024.1:189280-204830 GCA_000970635.1 Eragrostis tef
ATACCACCTGGCTCCACTGATGAGGCGGGTATGGAGTGCATAATGCACCGCATCCTCCTCGGACCTCTTGTGCCAAGGACGTTTAGCTCATACGAAACCTGAGCTATGCTGAAACTAACAGAAGGCACCTTCGGAGAGACTTTTGTGGAGTTAAACCTCCTGCTGGTCCGTCCAACAGGGGGAACTATAGCCCCCTTGTAAGGGGGCTGTGTATCATAAATTATAAATTTTGTACCAAGGAAGTTTGACCTGAAAATTTGCAACATGAGCCTTAGCATTATACTAGCAGACAGACAGAATGTGCAAAGAGTTTATGTAACTTCAACAAAACACACAGATTTCATTTTCCGTAATTACCTCACTTTTCCAATGTAGGTTCTGCTCGACCTTGATATGTTGTCGGCATCCATGGAGATGGTGTACTCTGTGGAAGTTGTCTTGCGGTTTCTTTTAGCTGACAAGAGGAATTTTCCAGTTTCCGCAGTAACAACTGACCACACAAAATACATAATTCAACAAAAAATACAATAAATCAGTCATATGGTCATTTAGAAAAGAAAAATAGTAATAGCAATGGCAAGGCTAAAACCACCAAGCAATTTCAGAATCGAGGTGGTTTATAGGATATGATATATACCAGTCAAATTAAGCCCTCAGACAAAACGAGTTACTCCTATTGAATACTGATTTGTTTTTCATTTGTCACCACATATCAGTGGAATAATAAATGGTCAAACAAAAGAAAGTAAAAACTTAAGAGCATTGCTACTTATTTTCCCCTCAAACACAAGAGCACTGCAACTAAAAGTAAACAAACCACATGCCTTACCATTGCTAAGGCATAGGTAGAGATGATAAGTGGACTTTGATTTATTCCTCTTTATAAAACATTGAATCATTGTATTTCCATCTCGAGGCCCAGGCTGTCAAAGAAACAAGTAGTGTATCAAGCACATGAAATATATCAAATGATCACGGATTCAAGCTACTATCAACAGCATTCAGTTCAAAATTACTTTAACTAAAGGAGGTGGATTTTTTTTCCCCTTTACCTGCTTTAGGGACACAGGGAAGGTGAGTTTCCCACAAAACTCTGGGCTCAACACAATATCTTTACACATTTCCCTCCATGTCCTACAAACTGCTGCAAAGCAAACAACGTGCTTCCGGGCTGGCCATGTACTCTCATCAGCCTCTAGTCTCCGAATAATATCACGGAGGAGTTCAGGAGGCAGGCTCGCCCAGCAGCTTTCTGGGGTTATTAGGGAAGGTGAGTCGTCGAGCACTTGGTGTGAGCTCTGCCCCTTCCCTTTGTGATGTCCAGTAAGGCCATAAATGCTTGCGAGAGTCACCTCGAAGCTCCTCCTCGACAAGCTGCCGATCCCTTCCCTTTGTGATGCCCAGTAAGGCCATAAATGCTTGCGAGAGTCACCTCAAAGCTCCTCCTCGACAAGCTGCCAAAGCCATCCCTAACATCACGGACTATGCTACGGAATGACATCTGTGGCTGCCAGTGTCAGATAATAAGGCATACAAATCCAAGACACTGGGCTGAAATGGAAAACAAGCAATTGTTGGTAACTCTCCTTTTTTTTTTGGCAATTCCATCAGATAGGATATAAGCAGTGAACAAGAAACTTACAGATCCACCTTTGAGATTGCAACAGCAAGGAGTATATGCAAAGGAAACCGCCGCTACACACTGCCCCTGCTAAAAACAAAAGATTTAATGAGAAAAGGAAATTCAGCATGGACGGAATTGATTGACACATGATCGCATCACCACAATGGCAACCTGAATCAACCTAGACATCGTAACAACCGCATATAGGCCTGACTGGAAACCAAAGTGGATTCCAAATCCATCATTGCTCAGGATGCAAGCAGTGACTTTTGAGTTTTGACCACCTAAACCACGCATATTAGGTACGGAGCATCACTTTAAACCCACGAAATCTGGGCATTAATTCAAACATCGGCACATGTAACTCCACAATTCCCTTTGGAAGCTTCTGTGGAACGTGACACCAGGACAACATATAACACTGATGTGAACTGATATAGCATTTCCCTGATGAGGAAATCTCACGGCATACACGAGCAATCTACAAAATGGATCCGTTTTCCTCCTATTTTTCCCGTCGGGAGTTTTCCCTTATTTCTAACAGGCAAGTTGAGGCAAGTGGGTAGTAATTTTAGACGTGAGCGCAAGAGCGTAGAAATAGAGAGGTTTCTCTCGTCAACTACGCAATGTAACAGACTAACAGGTCAAGCAAACAGGGGACGACTTCCGAAAAAAAGAATGGAAAAAATGTCTACAAGCGATTCCTCTCCGAAATCTGCCCTGCACAACACTGTATCCACCGAATCAGCGCGCATGATCTACCGATCTGGCCACGAACACCCCCAGAGACGCCGCCTCCGCCGCACCGCCACTCGCCACACACACTGACCGGCCAGACAAACCCACCCGAAAACGTACAGAGATCAGAGCGAAACAGAGAGTCCGAGAGCACAGCTCCCTAGGCTCGCGGAACAGGAACTCACATTCTGCCGCGCCGGAGCGCCCGCCGCCACTCCAACAGGGCACGCCGGACACCGGATCAGAGCTCCCGCGACGCGTCCCGCCCCTCGCGCTGTTCTCCTCCCCGGCCACGCGACGCGCAGGCGGAGGAGAGGACCCGGGCGGAGCGGAGGTGAAGCCGAGAGGAGGGGAGGTGAGGGGAGAAGGAATGAGCGAGCCGGAATGAGAAGGACAGAGAGAGCCGGGGCGGGGGGGCGCTCGGGTTTGTTTATCCGCGCGGCGGTGGTGGGGTGGGTTGACCGCACCTTTCCGTTCCGTCGTGGGGGCGCGCCTGTAACGGCGTTCGGATGGGCGGGACGGGTCAGGTGGCAGCACCACCGGAGCAGCAGCGACTCCTACTTGCCTTGCCCCGTCGCCCACGCCACGAAAAGCGGGGCGTGCACTGCTCCTGATTTTTTGAAATTTTTTTCTGCGTACACGAGGGCGCCGTGGTGGGGGCCTGGTGGGGGTGGTGGGTGGGCCGGTGGGGTGCTGGACTGCTGGGTCCGTCCGTGCACCGTTCAATCGTTGAACGAACAGTGAGTTCATCAGGTCCGGGTCTTGGCAATCCCTCTTGGTTTACTTTTGACAGTCTTCGCAATCCTCAGTTCTTGCTGCAAATTTCCCATGTGTTTGGGTCCTTGTGCTAAGCGGTAGAACCCGTGTTCAGGAAAGGCAACTGATACTACTAACTCGGTCAAACCATATGATGATATGATAAGGTAGCAGCACAGGAAATCAAAAGCAGCTCGCTCAATCCAAGGCAAAATCCTTGGCATTTGATTGTTGTGTCATCACGCTACCGCAGTAGCCATACTCAACGGTTCTTTGACCAAACCACTCATCTGTGATGCTAGTACTAGTCTGCTTGTTATCGCGGGACTGGAGCTAAGACAAAACGCACGGTCATGGCAAAACAAAAACGACCAATCGCACAGTGCGTACATTCCAGGCTCACAGTGGAGTGAAGAAAAGAATTCGGTGGCAAATGGAAGTCAAACGTACGCTTAAAGTTGCGAAAACAGTAGCGAGGCCACACACACAGTATGCTTCCGCTGTGCTCATATCGTCGCATCGAGCAAACAAAAACGTTCTAGAGCGGCTTCTTCTTTCCGGTTTGGTTGGGACTTTCGAATCGCTGTGCAAATTCCCTCTTTTGACTCTCAAACAGCAACAGCCAACAGCGACTCAGCGAGACGAGCTGCCGTTCGCTCGCCGGTTCACTCCGAAACGCGTCGCCTTGCACGCGCGCGCGGTTGAACCGAAGCGGGCAAAACATGTGAACAGGGTGAATGCCTTCCGTGTTGGTACTTGGTACAGGTGAGGTGAGGGCAAAGGGCTCTGAAACTACAGCGCAAAAGGGATGCCTGCTAAAGACGCGAGCCCCGGGCTTTTTTCCCGCTTTCCAGCGGTGAGGGAACGAGACAGACCGTGACAATATTCTCTCGCCGCTGCTACAGGGACGCTGCTGCTACGCCGTAGGGTGGTTGCGCGGTTCAGTTTCTGTTACGCCGGCTCCTTCACGGCCCCGCGCCGTCAGTCAGTTGGGTGGCGAGCGGGCAGGTACGGCCCCGAGCGTCGCCGTCGCGCGCGTGAGGGAGCTCGTGGATGGGCAAGAAGGTTCCGCCGATCGGGACGTCACCGCGTGGCGGCGGCTGACGCCAGCCGGCGCATGGAGGCTCCAAGCGCCGCCGAGCGCCGAGTACGTGGCCGGAAAACGTTTCCTCTATTTTTTTCAGAAGCGTTTTGCAAAAAAAACGAAATCGTATAGCACCCGGCTGTTCCCCATCTCCATAACTATGGTCTACTCCAAACTTGAAAGAAACAGATTGCACTTGGATTAGGCAGCTAGCTGCAAATAAAGACGGCAGGTTTTAAATTAGGACAGATTACTGTTGGCAAGTTTCAATCGGTCATCTGGATTAGTTGATTATTCAGAGGTTAGCAGCGTACTCAATTTGTGAAGCAAACTCGTCGGCTTGTTCACAAGCATTTGTCGACAGATGTGCAAACGCCGCGATGAAGCATCGCGACTGAAATCACCGGCGTTATCATCCCAACCACTACACCATGTAAACAATTTCGGCTGCTTGCGTCTGCGTATAACTAAACTCGTGGCCCGGTGCATGAATCATGCATGAGCAGGATAAGATAGTGCCACTGCGTACCAGTCCACGCCTATTTGTCAGCAATCGAACAGGCTGAAAAGGAGAAAAAAAACAGTAACTGTTTTATATACACCCGGAATTTGTCTGCAACAGTTTCTTGGCTCTGAAATACTGAAAAACACGAATGGTTTGAGCTACGGCGACCAAGGGCTTTTGCTCTGATCTCGTATCGTCAAATCTTGCCGCTTGTGGTAGCAGGTTGTCAGAGCTAAAGATGTTTTGGTTTCATCCTGCTGTAATCTTACACAACTTTTTTTCTTTTCAGCGATACGTTTGCATCACCCAAAAGGGGAAAAAGAAAAGAAAAGGTCGATTGATGCAACCAATGCTTCTTTCATTCAACGGGAGCATCGTACAAGAACACCAGCGATTGGCAAACGTTCAGACGGTAGCAGAGCGACCACATGATAATGCCTGGAGATTTCTTTTTCGTTTCCTCTTTCTGAAATCAACACTGCTCTAGACTTTTTGGGTACAACAGGTCGTATACAAGGCGAACACAAAGAAAATGTCAACAGGGGTGTACGAATATTTATCAGGTACAACTGCCTAATCCAGCTGAGCACAACTTTTTGCCGTCCAGAGATTATTTTTTGTGCTATCAACAAGCCATTGCCTTTCCATATAAAAAGGAGTGTGGCTGTAAGCGTCGAGGATCATCAGATGGTAGTCAATATGATTCATGTGCTTAATAAAATGTCAGTGGAACATCAATGAAAGTTCCAAGCTAATGCGAACTTCGAATGCAAGTATATACGCCCAAAGGGAAAACTACAAAAGAGACGCGCTATATGGAGGAGGACAAGGGGGTGCGGTGCAATCTGGATGGTGATCTCAGCTCTATGGGCTATGGCTATCACCCAACTGTTCCAATGTCGAAAGCTCTTGTGACGCATCTTGAAAAGGAGAGCTAAGAGTCAAGAGGAACATGTTTTACAGCAATATCAGCTGATACATACTAGTGATAACTCATGGATAAATATGTGGTCATGAGATGAGAACATTTTTTTTGTCGATGACTCAAATCGCAGTTTTTGGTTTTTTAGAGAGTACCTTTTTTTAGGGAATTTTAGAGAGTACCTGTGCTGCCTTTTCAGCTGAAGAACCTGAAGAAGTTTGTGCCGCAGCGGTGGATTTTTTATTTTTATTTTTTTGAGAGAGAGGAAACAAGGATATTATTCATTCATTATCCAAAATGTTCAGAGGTACATTGAGAAACTCCGGTGGCTCGAGGAGCCAAACATCTCCCTGGAGTCAATGAACACACACACTCTTAGCTAAAAGATGTGCTTCTCCGTTAGAATTTCTACTTTCATGCTTAAACTGAACTTCACCTACGAGTCCTTTTCTAAAGACAATTTCATTCAAAATTACACTGTAGGGACAATGGGCTGCCATTGACTTGTGGCCTGCTTATGGATCTCAATGTCCTGCAAAAAATCTGGGCCTACAGATGGAGAATATTAGCCCATTAAGCCCGCTAGTACGGGAGCTCGAGATGCTGTACCCAAAACTCCAAAAGAGACCCCGGCGGCGCCGCAGCCACCAACAAAAACGCAGGGCGCGTCTGAATTCTGGAGCTGAAGCCAGTGGCCGCGATTTGGTTGAGTAGCTAGGGTTTAGAGGTTTTTGGGTGGGCTGCGGGCAGCTGCGGGAGAAGCGGCGGTGATGGCGTCGGCGGATGAGGAGATCGCGGTGAAGGAGCCGCTGGATCTGATACGGCTCCGCCTCGACGAGCGCATCTACGTCAAGCTCCGATCCGACCGCGAGCTCCGCGGCAAGCTCCATGTAAGCCATTTTTCTTTCATGGGACCGTTTAGTTGGCCACATACTGTGTTCGTACCTCTTGGTTGATCAGAGTAGCGTAGCTCCTGGTTACAATGACGGCTGCGCGACCGGCTGCGTTGGCTATGTAAACGAACGAATTGATGGGCACGATGTTCACTATATTTTTTTTACTCTCTTTTGTTTGTTAGATGGTAACCTCACTCAATTTTATGCCTCGATGAATGTCCCAGTTCATCTGTAACGATTCAATGAAAATTGGTGTGCTGGAGGCACTTGGCTGGAGGTTAAACAAGTTGCTGTGAAATAGCAATTATCAACTCAAAAACATTGACGAGGACTGATATCTCGATAAAATAGAAGGTATACTGCCCATTTATGGAAGAACTCATACAAAGAAGAGGTGTTGGACAGTTGGACTAAATGAAAGTTCCTGCAGATAGATTTGTTTTCTCTGTTTAGAATAAGCTCATTTTGATGTTCAAACTATGTTTCTATCTCAGCTGTAGGCTGTTTTTGAACTTATATATAGGTTTAACTATTAACCAATTTTATTTGTAGAATGAGTGGAACTGAGGCCTGGGGCATTAGTCCTCTTAGTTTAATTACTAAATAAGTATCTGATCCCCATGTAAAATCAGAACTAGGTGAGCGGTTCAAGCCTGTAACAGTTCATGCAATGTCATCTTTAATAATACTCCCGTACAAAGATATACAATTCTCCTGCAGTCCTTTGTATTCTAGAATAAGAAATGTACCTTGATAGCAAGAATCTGTGGGGCATTTAACAGGGTAATGGATAGCTGTAGCATTCCTGGCTTATGTAATGTCAATTGTACTAGCAGTATCTTGAAAAGTATTCTGCTGTTTCACAGTAAGTTCATACTAATTTGGTTGGAACCTCATACTGAGTGCAATACTACTATGGACATTTTGCAGTCTTATATATATGCTCCCCTGCCATTTCTTGTCCTTTTTTTTTCTTCAAGTTCCACGCTTTCCTGACGTGGCTTGCTTTCAGTTGCTTGTTCACACTCTCTCGTCTTTCTCACTGTGTTTTCCTGTTATTTTTCTTTTTTCCTAACTGCTAATCCTTTGGAGATCTTGTAACATTTTTGGCCTATAGGGATGATAGCTACTAATGTCTTCTGTTTACCTTTTTATCCAGGCATATGATCAACACTTAAACATGATCCTTGGAGATGTTGAGGAGGTTGTGACAACTGTTGAGATTGATGATGAAACATATGAAGAAATTGTGCGCGTAAGTGCTTTGTGCTTTTAACCATTTACTTTTTAATAAATGGTTTTTTGTACCAAATCTTTTGGATGCCAAGTTGTGGTCTATGTATGTGTCAATGGGAAGCAGATTATCTTCTTCAGTGTGTCTAGGATGCATAGAGCTATTGTTTATTTGTGTAAATGACTCATTTGGGACTATATGCCTAGTGTGTGCCTTTGATACATTTTTTTATGGAGGGTCAATGTGCTTAAGGTGGTGCTGACAGTAATTGAAAATCAATAAAAAAAAACAAGCAGTTTTGTGTGGCACCAGATAACTGGCATCCATAACGCCACAATGATTGATTTAATGAGACCTAATACTATGCTACAGTTCAGTTGTTTTCCGTCTTTGTTATGTCCAATGATAATGTTGATATGGTGATGCGAATAACTTTTTGCTTAATATTTGTTTTGCAGACAACTAAACGCAACATCGCATTCCTTTTTGTCCGAGGTGATGGTGTTATATTGGTTTCTCCACCCCTGAGGACTGCATGAAGTTTGAACTTGGGATCCTGCTGATTGTCGATCGTGACTGTTATGTGTTTGGCGAGTCGAGGACTTGAGTCTATGTTCTATGTGGTGGGTTGTAGGTTTAGCTTGTGACAAATCCTGTAATAGCACCTTCTCTCTGAATTTTATCCGGTTCAGGTGCTAATGTATTTGTTGAATTTTGTGGTGTTTCTATCTGATTCAGTTGCTTGCCAAAAGTTAACCAGTTTCCTGTAACACGTTGGCCTAAAGCTTATACTTGGTGCAAAAATTTTGTGTTCTGTAACCCCGGTATACACTTCTACAGCATCTTGTCGCCTGGGACAATCGTTGGAATACCCTCAAACACAGTTAAGCCGTGGTGGAATGAGCGGCAATGTGCAGGCGCTAGCATTAGTGGATTTGTGTCAGGAGTGAAAATGTGAAACCTGTAGGCTGGGGACGACGGGATAAGTTCTTGGCGAAATTATCTCGGAATTGTAATATTCTTCACCTTTGAAGCCCACCAAAATGTTCGATTCCAAAGTCCACTATAGGAAGAACGGATTGCAACGTTTCCTGTTCCATCCAAGCCACACCATTAGCTCCAAAAAAAAAAACCCCGCATCAGGAATATTTTCTGTCTCTAACTGAAAAGGGGAAATTTAAGGCCTTTTAACCATAATAGTCAAGACGTCTCGCTTGCCGTCTCTCCTCCACCCGAACACACCGGCGAAGAGGAAGCGAAGCAACGATGGGCGTAACCAAGGAGGATGTTGAGGCGGCCATCACCTCCGCTCTCAGCCCTTCCCATCTCGTAAAGTCTCCTCCCGCTCTAAACCCTTCAAGTAATCCGTCGCTTTTCATCCTAAACCCTAACTGTCCCCGCCGCTGTGTTTCTGCAATTTTCAGGTGGTCACGGACACATCTGGAGGGTAAGCCCGCCCCGAATGACTTCGAGTTTCTAGCATGTTCGATTTTCAAGGAGCAAGAGGAGACTTAATGCCCTGTTTGTTTGCTTGCTTGCTTGTTGATTGATCGATTGATTGGCGTGAAGGTGTGGTGCGAGCTACGAGATCGAGGTGGTGTCGGAGAAGTTTGAGGGGAAGCGGCTGCTCGAGCGGCACCGGATGGTGAACACCGCGCTGGCGCCGCACATGGAGCAGATCCACGCCGTCTCCATCAAGAAGGCGCTTACTCCGGCGCAGGCCCAGCCCCAGCCGGAGCCGGCCGCCGATAAGCCTCAGGCTTAACTGGTTCCTCCGAACAGTTTGATCACATATGCATTATATGAGTCAAGTTATGCATAATGTGTAGTATGTGATCTTTGATACTGGAAATCCACTGACTCTGTGCTTGAATAATGTAACGGATGCAACTGCAGAATTGCTGAGTCATGTTGTTATGCATGCCTGTTTAGGTATTTTTACTTGGTGCATTTAAATTATGAGTGCTATACTGGAAGAGTTGTGGCAGCATTTTTCCAGATGTGTCAATGGTTCACATTGGTTGTTTTTACTTTTTAGAGGCATCAAATCAGGTTCTTTGATTTGCCATGCTCTTTTGGTACTGAAAGGGTGGTTCTGTGCTGGTTGAATCAAGGCCTGTAGTTGGTGAGTGTGATGCGCGCACTTTCCCTCAGCGTGTTTTTTTTTACTCTCCTGATCGATTATGCAATTATCAAAATGAATTTGTTGTCGTTGCCGCTATATAATTCTCTTTTCTCTCTCTCTGAAAAATCCTATATAACTAGATTCATGTATTTATGTGTTTGGTTCTGGAAATGCAGTACCTATCAGTTATGCTGTAATAGTTTAGAGCTCTTCTTGTATTATCTTGTCGTGTAGTATTGTATAACCTTTTTTATTTTTGTGCATATGGACATGCTGGAATTTTCTCCTGAAACAATGCACAACATTGGATATTAGACCATTTTTTCTCGTAGAAATCCTATTGTGATTTTGCACGAAGACAAGACACAAGACTGCTCAGTGAGACAGTGATCAGATAAATACTGGGCTGGTGGCTTCATATATACACCACCACCTTTGAAGCCAATGGAAATATAAATAGATTGCCTTTCATCTGTCAGCGCTTACATTGCAGGGCTCCATGGTATTTTTTACATAAGAGAGCAAGCTATTTTTCACATGTTCTGTTCCTTCCATCTGGAGTCAGGTCTGTATTTTCATACTGTCATCCCGATGTGATTGTGTCTGATCTGTATCTTCAAATCGGAGTCGATTACTATAATGCTCTTGAGCCCCGTTTGTTCCGTACAAGCAGAACGATTGATGCCAGGTTGCTTGTAACGTGGATCCTTCAGAGCAGTGGTGAAATTTTGTGTATTTGTCTTCCTTGCCATCCATTGAAACGCTGATCTGCTTGGCATCCATTACATCTGTAGAGGGGAATTCAGACTCCAGGAAAATGAACTGTGCCTGCCAAGAACGAACAGTGTCCTTTTTTTTATTATTTCCGTAGCGGGTACACTACTGTACGAGCAGTCTGTTCGGTGGCAACATGACCAGCGCACACATCGCGTCGATGGACCGGCAGAAAGCGAGACCTGAACGCTCGACGCTTCGGCTCCGACGACGCAGGCGGCAAACGGATTCTCGCCGTGGAAAAGGGAGGAGAGGGAGGTCTCTGCACGCGGCGTCGCCACTTTGATCGGTCGGAAGCCGAGAGAACTCGCGCGAAACGGTGCGGCCGTGGCAACCCAGCCCCACGTGCCAGCCTCACCGCGACCCCAGTCGCCATCGTATATCACCGGCACACGCGCCCGGCTGGTGACTAGTTTGGATCGTGCCCTCCCAGGCAGAGCACCGCTCAGGCAGCAACGCCAGCCGCAGGCGACCGAAAGAGTCCAAACAGGCAAATGACCAGCACGCTCCGGGCGTTCCCGAACTTGCCGCGCGCGTCATTCCCTAGGCCCTAGCAAACCGGCGTCACGAAGAGGAGAGCACAAGCGAGCGCGGCGCGGGAGGAAGGAAAATGAGCGAGGCGGACGGACACGCAGGGGGCGAGGAGGCCAAGCGCCCGGCGCCGCGGCTGAACGAGAGGATCCTCTCGTCCATTTCGCGCAGGTCCGTCGCCGCGCACCCATGGCACGACCTTGAGATCGGTGAGCCATCCTGCGCGCTTTCATTTTCTCTTCGCAGCGTCGCAATGAAATTGACGAGGAAGAGTAGTGCTGGTCAAGGCGCTAACACCTGAGAGGTTGCTCTTGCAGGTCCTGACGCTCCTGCTGTGTTCAACGTTGTAAGTACGGGGCAGTCAAGTGCTCGGCTTATGGCTTTTTTACACTTGAGACAGGTTGTGGAGATCTCCAAAGGGAGCAAGGTTAAGTACGAGCTCGACAAGAGAACGGGGCTCATCAAGGTCAGTCTTTGGGCAACCCTTCATGCTCAGCACTGATGCGCACTTATTACAGCAGACGACATAACCTGAGCTGCTGTGCCAGGTTGATCGCGTGCTGTACTCGTCGGTGGTGTACCCGCACAACTACGGCTTCATCCCGCGAACGCTTTGCGAGGACAACGACCCCATGGATGTCCTGGTCCTCATGCAGGATGCCTATGATCGATCAGGTACGTATGTGGCATGTCGTATAGTATATATCTTCCATCTGTTTACCTACCCGTTCACGAGCTGAGAAACGATATTGGCCTTTCCTTGGGACAGGGGGAGAAGGATGACAAGATCATAGCCGTCTGCACGGATGATCCAGAGTACCGCCACTACAACGACCTCAGCGAGCTGTCGCCTCATCGCGTCCAGGAAATCCGACGGTTCTTTGAAGATTGTAAGCCATTCTCAGAATCCTCAGTTTACTGCTTTAGAGAACCCTTTTGTTTCTTATCCATGGTCTGTTCAACGAAATGTTCTTTTGCTGAATACATGGTCTGTTCATTCAAATGTTCAGATAAGAAGAACGAGAACAAGGAAGTCGCCGTGAACGAGGTTCAGCCTGTGAGCGCAGCTCGTGATGCCATCCAGTACTCAATGTTAGTGTCCAACTGTCAAACCGAGCATTTTCCAAGTATCAAGTAATTACACGTGCGTTAACATGATCACATCTTTTCAGGGATCTGTATGCGCAATACATTATGCAGAGTTTGCGAGAGTAGTCTTCATGCCATACATAAGCAGCAGTAGCTACAAGTATGCTTGGCTGGAGCAGCACGGAGTGCAAATAGATTTTGCCAGGGAGTGTAAATTTGTCTTAGCGCCAGCGGCAAGGCATGTACTTTTGTATGTAGTGAACGGTTGTACGAAATAGAAGCCTTTTGTTGCTTGTGAAGCAGTTCCAGGCCTCCATACACTTGTTGATGTTACAATCTTACAATAAGACCAACGAAACAAATGTCTGATTCATGTCGCAACAAGGCCGGGGACATTATGCAGATCAAGCCGAGCTCGACTTATGATGCTCTGATCAAGCCGAGCTCGACTTTGCCTGTTCCGCGTACAATGCTTTGATCTCCTCCACGTCGTCGTAGCTGCCCAGGACAATCGGAGATCTCTCGTGAATCTTGGTGGGGACGAGGTCAAGAGCCTGCAATGCCATGCCAATGTAGCAGCAAGTTAAAACAATGCATCAGAGCTCAAAGAAAAGAAGTCTGAACAATGCATCACAGCTTAAAGAAAAGAAATCTGAACAATACATCAGAGCTAAAAAAAAAGGACAATGCATCAGCATACTGATGCTGAACAGACAGCTCCAACGACTCAGAGATAAGCAGATTTTTTATATAAAAATAATAATGGAGAGAAGCATAATTCGTACCCGTTCTTTTCCAGTGAAAGACTGGCCTCCAGCTTCCTCCATAAGGAATGACATGGGGAAAACCTCATATAGGACACTGTAAAACAAAATTAACACATTCATAAATCAGACCATTATATGCAATGATTATGTGACATATGTCAGATGATGGTATAGAGGCCAGCTTACCGGAGCTTCCCATTTGGGCTCTTCTGGTCTGCAGGGTACAAAAATACACCTCCATACAGCAAGGTACGGTGAATATCAGCAACCATACTGTAAAACAATAGGAGTTTGTGTCAGTACAAGTGATTTGATTCGGATGACTAAGATGGTTTCATGCATTAGTTTTTTCTGACAAAAGTCTACTGAATGGTTAGCTCACCTTCCGATGTATCTCAACGATCTAGGTGGCGAACCATCCTTGGGGTATTTGCATTTCTCCACAAACCTGCGTTATGGTGTAAATTTTACACACTGTATAAAAACATAGTAATGTTTTTTTCCTGATGCACAGTAGTACTATCGAGACAAGGACATACTTCGCCGTAGGCTCGTCCCAGTTTTTAGCATTCCCTTCGTTAACAGAATATATCTTCCCCTTCTTAGGTATCTGCAACATAATCAAGCATGGATAACAGGGATGTGAGTGTTCTCTCTCTTTATCAGCTTACAGAAGAGGATTAAACATAGTAGAGGGATCTAAGGACCTTGATGTTTGGATGAGTCAGTATGAACTCCCCAAGAGACGGATCAAGTGTGAAGCCATTGACACCGTTCCCAGTGCTGAGAACAAGCTGCAGCAGAGTAGTCACACAAATCAGTTCAGTTAGGATGATATTCTTGAGCTGGAACGGGTTTACGAAGGCCCGGTTACCGTGCAGGAACTGCCGTACATGCAGTAGCCAGCAGCAAGCATGTTTTTCCCAGGCTGCAACACGTCATTCAGAGTCACATTGTCCTTGTCCTTGACCATGTAAATCCCAAAGATCTGTATAGAAAACATGTCAACAATAAGAAATTCATTCATAACTGTGGAGGGGGAGTAAGCATGTAGCATCATGACACCGCACAATACTAATTACTAAGTGCCGACTTATGACGAGTAGGCAACGAATCAAAGTCCAACATAGGTGTATCAGGTTGTTGTATTCTAGCGTCAAGAACCATGAGGCACACTTTGCTGCTAAAATTTCCAGTTTTCTCATATAAATACTATAAAGAAATGGAAATTGGGTAGCAATATTAGAGTAGGAATAAGTCTACGGTTTTAGCTGAAATTATTGACATCACCATCGTCATCTCTCCTGAGATTTATGATACTAGTAGTAAAGCAAAATGTGTATGCTTCTAATAAAGTTTCATAATCTTCAGTCTGTGATTTTTTTGTGTATACGTACGGTTCCGATGGAGACACCGCAGTCGATGTTGGAGGAGCCATCAAGGGGGTCAAAGCAAACACAATACCTTGAGTCGAAAAAGAAAATACACATTTCATCAGAAATGAAACGGATAACGATTGAGCGTGAAGCAGGGTGTGTGTTGACGGACGGTTGGAGTTTACTCACTTTCCTCGCAGCGCAGGGTCCACGAACGTAGCTTCATCGTCCTCCTCTGACACAAGAATGCACTGCGAATCCATCCGCGGCGACAGGTCAGAAAACAAATACGAACTGAAACCGAATCGCAAATGGACAAGCTGAAGAAATCATACGGTGCGACCGCTGCTGACGAGGGCCTTGATGAACACCTCGTTGGACAGGACGTCCAGCTTCTTCTGCTCCTCTCCCTGATTACACAGAAAAGCATCACCGGTTAAGTGACACTGTAAGTGGAAAATTCTACTTGATCATTCAAGATGGTGGCCGTGAGCCGGGGCACTTGCCTGGACGTTGGTCTCGCCGGCAAGTCCGATGAGCTTCGCGAGTCCGGCCTGCGTGCGCAACACAGCAAAGTTTCTGTACTGGTCAAGCCGAGAACACTACACAAAATGGTGATACAATACAACAGCGAGCGAGCGGGCGGCGCACGGACCTTGTTGACGGCGGAGGCGACGAACTTGCATCCGAGGACGATGTGCGAGATGAGGATGGTGAAGTCGCCGCGGGACTCGGGGTTCCGGCTCTGCTCGTTCAGCACGTGCCGCGTGAGTGTCATCAGGTCCGTCTGGTGCGCCTCTGCCGCGTGGTCCATCTCGCCCCGCTCCGACGCCGGCGCCTCTTCTCTCTCGCTTTGGCTAGTGCAACGACGGAAGCGTGGGACGCGCGTGTCGCGTGAGCACCGGGTGCTCGCCCGCGCGAACCGGGTATATCTAATCTAGCTCGCGCGCCGATCGGCAGTTGGCTGGCTGGCTGGCCGCGGCGTGACGTGTCGCGCGGCGGTTTCCTCTGCTGCGAGGTGGGGCAACGCGACGAAAAAGTGAGGCTGGGAGCCAAGGGGCGTGGAGCTCCAACGGAATCGGGCGGGAGGCCTATCCTTGATCTATCCGGTGCGGCTGGGGGGGGCGCG
>LAPY01000024.1:205396-220399 GCA_000970635.1 Eragrostis tef
GTCAACGCGACGAAAAAGTGAGGCTGGGAGCCAAGGGGCGTGGAGCTCCAACGGAATCGGCCGGGAGGCCTATCCTTGATCTATCCGGGGCGGTTGGCTGCGTCGAGCGCGCGTTTGTGGTGGTGCTGCGGCGCCGTGGCGCGCGGCGAGGACGTAGGAAAGTAGGCGAGAGCGAGGCCTTTGTCCCGTGGTGGCGCCTACCGACGAAATGGCGGGATGGGGAGGAGGAGGAAGGCGCCACCAACTGGGGCAGGGTGATTACGACCTGGAAGCCGGCGTCAGCCATGGCCGATAGCCGGAGTCTGATGCGACGGCTCTGATCTGGGTGTGTCGTCGCTGGCAAATGGCGACTCACGCCAAGCGGAGTTAACTGCCTGCATAATGGCCTGGCCGTTGCGCATGGCATATGCTTGGTCCTGCTTCCATTGAGAGCGAGCGGCATTGCCGGGGTATCTTGCATTTTGGACGCTTCGAATACACGCTATGCCGGTGTCGGTCCGTTCAGGGAATTGCTTTACAGTAGACTCTTTGTACCGGATTAGCGTGCATTTCGTGTCTACTGACTCCAGCTGAGACTTTTAGAAGTTGCAAGCCTGAAGCACAAAGCTTCTGCCCTCCTATTGCTCCTTAACTGAACAGGTTCAGGCAATGGGTCAGCGTGGAGGAAGGATTAGGTCAACTGAAAACATGTTGGGCAGTTCGACAAGATCCATACTACTACATAGAAAGTAACAAGACAAAGCTAACTATCGGTAACTCAAGTACAAGCGAACAAATCATCTATTTTAAGTACTCATGTAGAAAGGAAAGATGGTGACATTAAATAGCAACCTGTACTCCAGCATACTTGGAAACTTTAACAGTGTGTGAAGGGGGAGAAACAAAGATAGATGGTGATTTCTGGATTTTGAGGCAACCCTTACAGTACAATAAATGATGTTAGTGAGTAGTACAAAGTTTCATAATCTCCAAAGAATGGGAGTGCAGCACATTTGGAATGCAGGAATTTCCACAAGAAAACAGTTACATTCTCGCAGAATTCTGGGAAAATTTCCACCTCCCAAACATGGCCCCAACAGCATCGACCTCTAGCCTTGCAACCACACTTCATGTGCAACTTAACTTACAGACAGTAGCAGAATATTGATCTTTTTGTTTCTGAAAACAAAAGGGGGATAAAAATTGTGATGAGATATTTAGATGAAAAAAGAAGATGAAGGCGTGTTTGACGCTCAGACAGCTAACGTTCAGACTGAACATCAAACAAACCCAACTGGAGGGAGTAATAAAACTCTAAGAATAACTGCATTAACCTGGCACCTTGCAAACATGATAGTTTTAAAGTATAGTGCAGCATGAGTTTGTCTTCTTCGCCTGCTTGTAGAACATCTGAGAAAGAAAAATAACACACATGAAATAGACGATAATAACAAATATAATATTAGTCAAGAGGAACAGGGGCTTAAGAACTCCCCTGCCCCCACCCCACCCAAATGCCAAAATGTAAATTTTCTGGATCCTGGTATTCAGGAATTTGTATTACATGTTACAAGCAATGTTCTACATCATTATGCTGTAAAGAGAATAAGAGATCAAAGGCCCCAGGAAAACGCTGCTACTCAAACATTTGGGTGACACTGAATGATGGTTGTAGAAACCAAGGTGACTGAAGCATGTTGTGTTTATGCAAATGGCAACCAATGTGGTGTAAATGTCTCAGAAAACTAGTTTATGCAAATACAGAAACCGAACATAAATGTATTAGAATTATAACTGGAAGATAAAAGATATTGCTCCAACTACCAAAAACAAGCACAGAAACCGAATGTAAGTGTCTTAGAATTATTACTGGCAGATAAAATATAAAATTTTAACAACTGGCTCAGACTAGAAATGTTTAATAACACAGTATATCCACTTGAAAAGGTATGCTAGTACAAAACAAAATTAAGTTGTCAAATTGTTAATGTATGACGGTTAAGAGTAACAGTAAGTAGGAAAAACTTTAACAGCGTAAAAGCAAATATTCGTGAGAAAAGCCAAAGATAGGATTACCTGTGAAGCGGCACTAAGGTCTGAGCTTTTCTCGACCAAGCTATCCAATCTCTCTCCTCTTTGAAGGACACTCTCAATAGTTTTATGCTGCAAAAATATTCAGGCACAAAGGATCCACAATGAGTAACAGTTACCAAGTTGCTAACATAAAAAAATGTAGTAGATTCAGCACAAGATCGAGCAAAGGTGAACAAGGTAGCTTTTACAGACTACAGTATAAACACATGGCAATACAAAAAACGTTGCATGTTCCTTTAGTAACTGCTGCTTTCTTGTGTACCACATGAGTTGTTCAGACTAAGACATGTAAACCAAATAGAACAAAACCGCACTACAGAAGACATAATCGTGGAGGCAGCGGTTGCAACCTGTCTAGAGAAAGCTTCATTTGGGGCACCATCAGGTCAGCGAAAACTTTTCTTGGGCATCCTACTATGCACTTGGTGGAACATTTGGAAGGAAAGGAATAGAAGGATTTTTGAGGGGGTACAAAAGCAACATCTACAAGTGGCGTTCCTGGCTAAAGAAGAGAAAGATTACTACTTGTGGGCAACACAAGGACGTACTAGTGACCAGCAGACTAATATTGACACAGGCTAGAGTGTTTTCTCATTTTGGTGAAGCTCTGTGTTTTTCCATTGGGAACAGGATCTGGCCAGCCTGTTGGCCTAATCCTAAAAACAAGCACAGAAACCGAATGTAAGTGTCTTAGAATTATTACTGGCAGATAAAATATAAAATTTTAACAACTGGCTCAGACTAGAAATGTTTAATAACACAGTATATCCACTTGAAAAGGTATGCTAGTACAAAACAAAATTAAGTTGTCAAATTGTTAATGTATGACGGTTAAGAGTAACAGTAAGTAGGAAAAACTTTAACAGCGTAAAAGCAAATATTCGTGAGAAAAGCCAAAGATAGGATTACCTGTGAAGCGGCACTAAGGTCTGAGCTTTTCTCGACCAAGCTATCCAATCTCTCTCCTCTTTGAAGGACACTCTCAATAGTTTTATGCTGCAAAAATATTCAGGCACAAAGGATCCACAATGAGTAACAGTTACCAAGTTGCTATCATAAAAAAATGTAGTAGATTCAGCACAAGATCGAGCAAAGGTGATCAAGGTAGCTTTTACAGACTACAGTATAAACACATGGCAATACAAAAAACGTTGCATGTTCCTTTAGTAACTGCTGCTTTCTTGTGTACCACATGAGTTGTTCAGACTAAGACATGTAAACCAAATAGAACAAAACCGCACTACAGAAGACATAATCGTGGAGGCAGCGGTTGCAACCTGTCTAGAGAAAGCTTCATTTGGGGCACCATCAGGTCAGCGAAAACTTTTCTTGGGCATCCTACTATGCACTTGGTGGAACATTTGGAAGGAAAGGAATAGAAGGATTTTTGAGGGGGTACAAAAGCAACATCTACAAGTGGCGTTCCTGGCTAAAGAAGAGATAGATTCTACTTGTGGGCAACACAAGGACGGTACTAGTGACCAGCAGATTAACATTGACACAGGCTAAAGTGTTTCTCATTTTGGCGAAGTTCTGTGTTTTTCCATTGGGAACAGGATCTGGCCAGCCTGTTGAAGGCAATGCCCTGTGGCTTGTGTTTGTTCCATCTAGATAAAATACCAGCACAAATATCTAAGGCCTAACGCTCTTAAGTAGAAATCTACTGCAAAATGTTGTTATAGGGAGTCCAAAAACATTTAGTGCATGGTGGAAGCATGCTGTAAAACTGAAGCAAAAGAAAGTTCTGAATACATAACACTTACTAGGATAATTTTCGTTTCATCCAAGTCCCTCTGGATTTTCATTAATTTGTCAGCTTCTGCAGGGTCCTACAAAATGTTGAATGTGTCAGGATTACTGAGGAAATGTTCTTTTTGAGTCAGAGAGAGAGTGAAATGCAGGCATAATCTTGTATCAGCCACACAGCTATAAGCAATCTTCATTAAACCACAAAAATCGTAAGATGAACTTAAAAAGTATGTCAGATGCGTAATCTGGCTGGCAGTTATGTAGTGATACTACTCATGAACTGACCAGATGTGTAATGAGTTGGAATAAACGCAAAGTATGTTTGTTGAATGTTGATACATTCAAAACATACAATCATGCCCAACAAGCATATCCCGGAAACAACAAAAAAACCGTAGCCATGCTGACTCATCCAAACAGCAAGGTCTGTTGCAATGGAGTTACCAAACACAGCCAGATCGCAGCAGTTCAACACATTCACCTGACCTTTTCCCATAGAGGGTAAATTACCCCACCGTATAACTCAACAATGAGTGATTATTGCTATAAGCTTATTTCTATCAACATAAGGGCATAAAGTACTTCTGTACCAAAGGAAGTTTTAGACCTGAAATTTTGTCAAAGCATCTGTTAGGAAAGGCCACGGTTGAGTCCCATCTGCAGTAGCAGATTTCCAGGAGTCCCCAAAAGCCTTCTGGTATTCATCAAGTACCTTCATAAAATGCATCAGATCAATAACTGAATCTTATAAAGTCTTGTAGAGGGGCTATAAAGCAGACACCATGTTAATAGTGGATATCGATTATTGCCGTTGGTTCTTTACCAGTACACAAATATAGGGATATAAAGGACAAATAGGGTATTTTAACTTGATCTACATAGTTGGTCCCTTAAGTTATCACTTAACAACAAAACCTAATAATAGTCAACACTCAACGAAACATTGTACCGGTCCTGAGCAACATAAGGACAAAGGTGTCAAGTAGCAAATATATAGTGACATTCATACAGTCTCTCAAGAATCAAGCTGGTAAGCAGCATATAGTGTCATTCATTAATAGAGCTTCTTTTCAATATGGTTTGCGCAATATTATGTTCAGAAACAATAAAATTTTGACCTATCAAAAAGGATAGATACAAGCAATACCTTAACAATTGCAGAACAGTACTGAGCCAAATACAAAAATTATATGATTCAGGAATCTCCATAAATATGATTGGTACCTTATTCAGAAGAGAAAATGCACTTCGTACAGGATAGTGATCGTCCATAAATGCCACCGCGCAAAGGCCATTTCTGTTGTATGAGTGGACTTTGTATTCTACAACAATAGGCCAAATCACAAATGCGTTAGTAACGAAGCAAACATATGTTCCAATTTTGTAAAAAAGGAAGGATGGCCACGAACTACAAAGCGCTCGTCTAGCTCCAAATCAGATACATACAAATTGCAACTTCTCAGAATTGAGATTACTTCGCTAACAATAAAGGCGGGCAAAGGACTTTGGTCCAAGAACTATTCAGAATTGGATTAACAGTTTCCCGAATTTCTAAGCTAAGGAATATGAAATCCTTCAGCAATACGATCGCTACAAACAAGATACAATAACAGGCAACGCTACTTTCGCTCCTCGCATCAAAACTACCAGCGGATCCGCAGCACAAAGCTGGCACCGACAAAATTCGTGCGAACGACGGATCTGGACAGCACAGCAGAAAGCTAACAGATCTGGCCGGAGAGGTTCACCTTCGTGCTGGACGGACTGGCGCTGTCCCGGTGGGGTGCGCTGCGCGACGGTACGGGCGACGAAGACGATGAACTCGCGGGCGGCGCTGCGCTGGAAGTAGCCAAAGTGGCTGACGTCCGTGGCGTTGGCCAGCACCAGCGCCTCCGGGCCCGACCCACCGCCGGACGACGTGGACGAGGAGCCCCCCGCGCCGGAGGACGACGGCTTCAGCACCAGGAGCGCCGTAATCTTCATCGCTCCAGTCCCGCGAGATCTGCGCCGCTTACGATCAGGTGGCCGCAACGAGACAGCTGGATGGACGGAGATCGCACGAAGCCGAGAAGGAACAGAAGCAACCCCTCTTCCCCTTCCTCTTCTGCTGCCTGGATTCGGTCGCCCCGCACTAACCTGCACGAGAATGATACGATTCCCCCACGGAGGGAGATGGGTCGGTAACGGTGGGGCCAACTTGTCAGCTGCCGACCCCGGTTTCCCGATTAGATTAAACAACGCGACGATTTATCAGGGGGCTCATCAGAAGCATCAACACGTAACCAAAAATTAGTGTGCAGACAAGCAACGATCTAAACAGAGGAATTGCGAAGTGATAATTGTTGCGTTCACTGCATTTCATTTCATAACCTTCATTGCAACCATGGTACATCGCAGAGAAGATGAGATAAATTACATCTACCAACCACAACGAGATTTCATTCGACCAACACAGCCAAGCCTAAACCCAGAACCTTTCTACATCTCCAGAAACGACACCACCAACTACTGCTTCGAACAACTACGGCGACGAAACCTAGGCCCTCTCACCGCGGATGCGGCGGGCGAGCTGGATGTCCTTGGGCATGATGGTGACGCGCTTGGCGTGGATGGCGCAGAGGTTGGTGTCCTCGAAGAGCCCGACGAGGTACGGCTCGGGAGCTGAGCATGAATAAATCACTTGCATATCAATCTCCATACTAGTAATGAAAAACTGAAATACCACAACATTCAACATATAGAGAAAGGAATTCAGAGTAGCCAGTAGTATGTCTCAACAGATCAAGGCGTCTGAAGCTAAGAAAAAGCAGTGTCACGGCATTTTTTCACCTGCAGATCACCTAAGGTTGTCTGAAGCAAAGAATACTTGTTATACATTGAATATATGAATGGGTCAATGGACAGTTCAGAATTCAGATAACAGCACACCTAACAGAAAATTGCACAGCGCTCACAGATAAATCCCGACTCCTCATGACAAGTTGGTTCAAATTAATCGAACATTTTGTAGCCTGATGCAAACCCAAACTGAACCTAACAATGGCTCAAAAACTGGAAGTTAGGAAGCATCATAAGCAACAAGCATAACTGTCCACAATCCAGCACGAGGGTCAATTCAAGCGTGAATTCAGAGAGCATAGCAGACAATATATCACCAGTAATTCAGAGATCGATATAAATTCAGAAAATGTGGACATAAATTCAGAGAGAAGAGTAGATGACTTCCATTTCATTTCTCCAAACTGATAGTCACAAGACACATGGCAAGGAACTAACGACACGACGATGCACAGATAGAACACTAAGGCAAGAGCCTATGAGACACCTAACACTAACAGCAACCAACGAAGCGACGAAACAGGGCAGCAGAGAACGCCCCGGGCCTACGCGCGCTCCCCACGGATGCGGCGGGCGAGCTGGATGTCCTTGGGCATGATGGTGACGCGCTTGGCGTGGATGGCGCAGAGGTTGGTATCCTCGAAGAGCCCGACGAGGTACGCCTCGGCGGCCTCCTGCAGCGCGGCGACGGCGGAGCTCTGGAAGCGGAGGTCGGTCTTGAAGTCCTGCGCGATCTCCCTCACCAGGCGCTGGAACGGCAGCTTGCGGATCAGCAGCTCGGTGCTCTTCTGGTACTTGCGGATCTCGCGGAGGGCGACGGTGCCGGGGCGGAAGCGGTGAGGCTTCTTCACTCCGCCGGTGGCCGGGGCCGACTTGCGCGCCGCCTTGGTCGCCAGCTGCTTCCTCGGCGCCTTGCCGCCGGTGGACTTCCTCGCGGTCTGCTTCGTGCGGGCCATCGGTGCTACTGGGGAATGGAGGCTAGGGCTTGCTTTGTGAGTGGACTCGAGAGTTGCTTGCTCGGGAGATTGGGGATTGCTGGGTGAAATGGAAGGGGAGCGGTGGGGTGCTTTATGTAGGGGAGCGGTGGGCGGGAGAAATGGAAAATTTTAGGCGCTGGGGCGGGGGTTCCGTGGCCGGAGATGGTGTTTCCGGCGTTGGATTGGAGGGAGTTGGACGGTTTGGATTGGGTTTGAGGGGGGAGCACGCGGATCGTGGGGGGCCGATCCGTGGGAAGGGGGTTGCTGCGTTCTGATTGGCTGACGCGGGGAGCGAGGGTCGTTGGTCATGCGGATGAGGGAGCGATCCATGTGGTGCGGATTCCTGCGTTGTGATTGGCGGACGGTGCGCGGCGCGGATCAAGGAGCTGTCGCCTGGTTTTCCTCCTGGACTCCACGAACTCTGGGCTGGGCTTGACCGTCAAGAGATTAGGATAAGTTTGACATCGGCCCAATCGAATGGCCGATTTCTGTACACCGCATGCAATTTTGAGCCCGTATGGTTTGAGTGGCAAAGCATTTACTAAACCAGACCCTCTACTTTAAATTCGTTTATATCTCAAAAATGTGGTTTTTTGCGGTTTCAGCTTGCGAGCATACACCTATTGCATGATGAACAGTGACGAGACTAGCGAGAATCTGAAGGTGGTGCACAACATACAACACTTGACTGATTTGCAAACAAATCGTTCATTTTAGCTGGTCAGAATGAGCTAATTAGAGAATTTTCTTCCTTACCTGGTGCACTGGCACCAGGAAGCACAATGTGGCTTCGCCACTGAGTGATGAATAATGCACCCAACCCACATGCAAAGTGTTGTTTTATGTAGAGTGTATGTTGCCTGCTACAGCTGTCATGATGGAGCGTCACTTTGGTTTAACGCTGCTACCATTTAATTTAGATTGACTATAATTATTGAAATATTCTCGTCAAATTTTCAAAATAATGTAGTGACATTTTTCACCAAGAGAATTTTAATAGAAAATACATGTTTTGCTATGGTGCTTGGAAGGTACCACTGGTAGATTTCCTCAAAATTATTAGTAAAAATCCAATAAGGAAGAAATTGAAAGGCACCTCTTAAAACATATTGAAATATTCATCAGGTGTTGTTGGTTGGACTTATGTGGGAATTCCCTCCTGTGGTATTAATAACAATGAAGCTAGCATGTAGAGCATACATTTACATCCGGAGATTGTGTTGTCTTGCATTTGAACGTTGATTTCAGTTATCAAAATCACTAGAATTCATGCTGCACACGCACAAAAAAACATTACATCGCATTCGCAGTCACTTCCAACAGGAGTTTTAGTAAAACCATAAAACCCGATGTTAAGTGGCACAAGACAAAAGCTTGTAATTATGTGATATAGCTGCTAGCTAAATTTGGGTTTTTACGAAATCTACTCTCGAATAAATAAAAATAATAGTAGGCCCAAACTTTGCTCAAATCATACCAAGACGTATAACTCTTAAAAAGATGAACATATTTGCCCTCTTCACACAACAACAAATGTAATATCATCATGAGAGAAAAAAAATCCAACTATATTACAAACATCAACACGACAACACCCGCATGCACAGGGTGCTGGCCACAACTGCAAACTCTGTCCCAGCACAAGCACAGCTCGTGAGCTGAAGTGCTGAAACCAACTCGATGGTTTCAAAAATTCACAATGCTTAGGCGACACACAGCAAAAGCCAACGAAACCCTGCATACATCAGAAATGCCCTGATGCTATGCCGTTGCCGGAGAAGCTAAATGACTCGACGACCTAGTATACTCAACTATAATTCTTTAACTACATAAATCCACTTTACCCACCACATTTCCCCAATGCTCCATGCTACCGACCTTCAGTGACTTGGAGAAAACCAAGTCCAAGACGCTATTGCTATAGAAGGATGCAAGCATCGGCATATTTTGCACCTCAACCAACACAACTGCAAGCACAAATGTACTGGAACAGAGACTCAGAAGCACTTCATGTGAACAATGCCTGGACCAGTTTCATCGTACTCCGCTTTGGAGATCCACATCTGCATAGAAATAACAGAACAAGTAAACATATATCAAATAAAGTAAAACAGAAAGGAAGCAGAAACATTGCATTGCGAAATCGTGACAGCTTAACAACCTGCTGGAAGGTACTGAGAGAGGCCAGAATGGAGCCACCAATCCAGACACTGTACTTCCTCTCCGGCGGCGCAACCACCTTTATCTTCATGCTGCTGGGAGCAAGTGCAGTGATCTCCTTGCTCATACGGTCGCCGATACCAGGGAACATCGTTGAGCCACCACTGAGAACTACATTGCCGTACAGATCCTTCCTGATATCGACATCACACTTCATGATGGAGTTGTACGTAGCCTCATGGATGCCGGGAGATTCCATGCCAATGAAAGATGGCTGGAAGAGCACTTCAGGGCACCTGAACCTTTCTGCACCAATTGTAATGACCTGGCCATCGGGGAGCTCGTAGCTCTTCTCAACGGTAGAGCTCGTCCTGGAAGTATCCAGCTCCTGCTCGTAATCGAGGGCAACGTAGGCGAGCTTCTCCTTGATGTCCCTGACAATTTCTCGCTCGGCGGTCGTGGTGAAGGAGTAGCCCCTCTCGGTAAGGATCTTCATCAGGTTGTCGGTGAGGTCTCGCCCAGCAAGGTCCAATCGGATAATAGCGTGAGGAAGTGTAAACCCTTCGTAGATGGGGACAGTGTGGCTCACTCCATCACCAGAGTCAAGCACAATACCTGCAGAAAAAAATATCTGTAACTGTCCCTGGAACTGCTCATCCGTTCGATGGAAGTCCTGACTTGAAGCGTGTTTTCAAAGCAAATAACATACCGGTTGTACGACCACTAGCATACAAGGAAAGAACGGCCTGGATGGCGACATACATCGCAGGGCAGCTGAACGTCTCGAACATGATCTGGGTCATTTTCTCCCTGTTGGCCTTGGGGTTGAGAGGTGCCTCCGTCAGCAGTATAGGATGCTCTTCAGGAGCTACACGAAGCTCATTGTAGAAGGTGTGGTGCCAGATCTTCTCCATGTCGTCCCAGTTGTTGACAATGCCATGCTCAATCGGGTATTTCAATGTCAGTATACCTCTTTTGGACTGAGCTTCGTCCCCCACGTAGGCATCCTTTTGGCCCATGCCGACCATGACACCGGTGTGGCGCGGCCTGCCTACAATGCTAGGAAAGACAGCTCTTGGTGCATCGTCACCAGCGAAACCAGCCTGTTTGGCATCAGGAGATCATCAGCTCAGTGGAAGTCAGAAATGCATGAACTGGCAAAGCGAGCGACAGCGCGACAGGAACACCAACCTTGACCATTCCGGTGCCATTGTCGCAGACGAGGGGCTGGATATCCTCTTCAGCCATTCCGTCAGTACGCTGCAGCAAACATGCAGTAAGAAATATTCAGTTCGCAGTGTAGTATGACGACAACAGATTGCAAACACCAGGCATCAGTGAAAACTAGACAGACCATACTGTTCACGGTTAGGATACTGCTAAAGGACTAATACAAGCTTTCAAAAAATTCGCAGTGCTCTGTAAAATTGAGTTTTATCACTAGTAGAATATGGACCGGACACTACAGTTAGAGAAATTCCCCGAGTTTGGAAGTCCGACACGGAAATAATAATAAGCATGCATGGTGGCAGAGAAAATGCCCAAGTAACTTACCACCTGTCTACCTTGATGCATGTATAGGCTGAAACAGAACTCCTACGTGGAGTAAGCCACATGTCTTATTTTTCGATGATTTTTTTTTTTAAAAAAACTCATGATGTACCAACAAGGTTACATGTTCGGCTCAAAAAAAAAAAAACAAGGCTACATGTTCACAGGGAAACAGGTCATCCCGAGTTATCAACATACTAAAACACAGCACTTTGACTGTTTGCTATCGTCTCCACAGAGTTATCTGGGAACAGTCTGCTCTATATTTCAACGAAATTGCAGAACGCACATCAAAGGATCACCACATGATCAGCAAATGGTAAATATGCATGGTACGGGATTAACGGCACTGTAAAGTCCGTCAGTCACACAGATAGACAATCAGGTCAAACAACAAAGAGGCAGAAGTTACAACACCACATACGTTGGTAATTTCTGCTAGAGGGATCACCGCAAACCTGACCGCCTACCGAATAACAACAGGGCCGACACGAACAGCGCAAAACAGCCCAAGAAACGCAAATTTCGCATGAAAATAAAAGTCAACAGCAACAGGGAGGTCGCACGGTGATCTATAAGGAACCGATTGCCTACGATCGATATTTTCCTCCGATCAAATCGGCGCAACGGCAAGAGGAAAGACGGCTATACCTTGGCGGCGTTGACGAGGAAGCGAAGGGGATCGAACCGCTCGCCCTCTGTAGAGCTCCGGTGACGCTAGCGTGAGAGCGAGACGAGACAAATGGGAGAGCAGGGCGCGTCTTTATACGAGGCTACCTCACCCGCCTTGTTGGACTGGTCTGCAGGTGCTGTGGCCCTGGCCGCGTGCTTTTGTTATGCTGAGGTGTCCAGGCGCCGTTGGGGAAGCCTCCGTGGTGGCTCCGTGTCAGGGCACGGCATGACGGAAGCGCTCGCGCGCGCAGGACGACCGGGCCACGAGCTTCTGGCCTTGACCGAGCCCGGTCGATGGAGAGGGTTGGGCAGAGACGCACGCAGCAACGGCCGCCCGATGGTTTGTTGGATTGGTTGTTGCGTATCTTCGCCGCCGGCTGCCGGACGAAGCTTTCGGTGCCCACCCCGGCGTGTCCACGTCGGCTGACCCGGCTGGTGGTTTGGGACACGGGAGGCGGACGTCGCCCCACGGACTTGAGCTGGACCCATCCGTAGCTGGCCCACTACTCGGATACTGGCCCAGCGTTGGCCCGGCTCAAAATCTCACAGAGGCTCGTTGTCTCTGGCCTAAAAGGCTCCCAGAGTTCAGCAAGTTGAGCAGCTGTTTTTTTTTTTTTTGAAACGAGTTGAGCAGCTGTTGCTGGGCTGTATGATGTGAGAGGCATGGGCTTTCTTGACTGACAGCAAAACGGTGTCATTCTCCTCGCCGGCCAGAGCCAGTCCGATAAAGCCGAAGTTTTTTTTTTTGAGACTCGATAAAGCCGAAGTTGGTCAGCGTTTGTACAGTCGTTTCGTAGCAGAATCACGCGAGATAATTTCGAAGGGATCCAAATCGTTTCCCACTCTCGAGTGTCGAGCCCCCTCTTTACCGAGTGCGATCTGAGGTCAAACCGTCAGTTAGACAGTTACAGCAGCCTTAGCCCAGCGATCCGCAGCTAGACAAGTTCAGCGTCGGCCATTGGCCACCTTCAGCATCAATCCTCGTCGTATGATCGCGATTTATACGTCGAGTACGACCTGTAAGTTGTAATAACGAGCGAGATAAGACGCGAATTACTGCCAACTCCTACTCGCCTAGCGTCCGCCGTCCAGTGGTACAACGTATCATGGCTCGTGACTCGGGAATGCAACAAGAGGCGCGGCAGTTGGAGTCCAGTTCTTGTTAAAATGGTTTAAAACGCGATGGTCTTAGACCATCCAGGAAATCGGCAGATGTGACGCTAAACCAAACTCCGGGAGTTAACAAGCCCAATGATTGCCTTTTTCCAGCTCCGCAAAGTGTCAATAATTCGCACGCTAATTCAAAGACGTGACGCCATTCCCTCTCCTCTGACGCTGGAACAGCATCGATCGACATGCTGAGGAACTGGTGTGAATGGTGATACGCCGTCGGTGGTTTCAGCACTCGAGCGCATGATACGGTGATAAGCAAATACGCATGAACAGTAGAAGCTTTCAGAGTCAGTTGCAGTGGGCTGCCGCTTTCATCAATAGTGGCTACATTATTGGCACTTGGCAATGCAGTGCTGTTTCGTAACTTCCAGTAGTGGAAGGCCCGGGGAGAAGGCATTACGTGGGTTAATAATTCAGTCGACGGCACGAGAGATTCGCCGGCAGCTCCCACTCTGAACGGACGGGCGGCGAAAGAAGGGGAGAAGTTTCCAACGTCCAAGTCAAAAGCGTGCTTCATGCTATCCCATTTCAGCTTATTATTGCAGTGTTCTGTCCCCCTGAAAGATGATTTGGAAGCAAACAATCAAAGACGGCACATGGTATTATTGGCCAAACAATGTTTGTTACTCTGACTTTGTGGCGCATTGAGTGAAAATAACATCATGAGAGATCCGTATCATTCAGAGGCAGTGGCCGAGTCTGATATCCTTCAGATGGACGTTTGCACCTCTCATAAGGTGAAGTGTTCAAGTGGGCAAGGGACTGCTTCCACATTTCCAGTCTTGAAATCTTCGGGTTAATCCGGCTCAATGACATCATACATATGAACCTTGAGAGAGTTTAATAACATCAGGATTTTTTTTCTTTTCTTCTGGCTCAATAACGACATCAGTACTGTCAGTCGGTCGTCAATTTCAACTTGAGTTTATGGGATTATAACGAACGGTAGTAGTTCGTGGGCTGAATATTTCCAGTGGGCCGTTTCACGTGTTGGATTTGCCGACGAATCGAACCTCAGTTCCAACTTCCGTCAGCACGTAAATCAACAAAGATCGAGTGATTGACAAACTCTGTGCCAGCAGTGCATAATGGAAACATTGGCATTCTTACTTTTGGCGACCTCTCCATTATCAACAGTTACTTCTTGAACCTTAACCAGGCCACAGGTCGCACATCATATATTTGCAATTGCATAAAAATTGGTCTGGCGAGTTCATTCTGAACCCATCTGACCCGGGCCACATCTAAAAAACCTCAACAAATTAAAAATAAAAAAAAATAAGAAATAATTAACAAAAAGTGAAATCCATGACCACATTCCATCTCAGGTGGTTGCAGGTCAAAAACTGTTCATTCTTCATCAGCACTGTACAAAAACCTGCACCATATAAAGAGGCGTTCCCTATTGATTATTCTCCGGCTGCCCGGCATGTACGATAACCTGCAGCGGCATGACCTCCGGTGCCTCAGGCGAGGGCGGCGGCAAGGCGGCCGGTTTGGCGAACGGCGCCCTCCTGCAGGTCGGGCACGTCTGCCTCGCGGCGAGCCAGCGGTCAATGCACCTCACGTGGAACCCGTGGTTGCAGTGCGGCAGCGCGCGCACGCGCTCGCCGTTGGCGAACTCGGTGAGGCAGATGGCGCATTCCGACGCGCCGCACCCGGCGAGCTCGACCTCGGGCGAGTAGAGCACCGACGGGATGCGCCCGCGCCCGGCCCCGCCCTTCCTCCTGGAAGAACCGGCCTGCTGGCACGAGCCCCTCTCCCGCGCCGACGCGTCGGCGCCAGCGCCGCCTGGGTGCTCCTCCTCCTG
>LAPY01000024.1:242789-253534 GCA_000970635.1 Eragrostis tef
CGCGCCTGCGAGCTCGCGCTGGCGGTGCTGGACCGGCTGTGCACGTGCGCCGAGGGCCGCGCCGAGCTGGTCGCGCACGCGGCGGGGCTCGCCGTGGTCGGGAAGAAGGTGCTGCGGGTGTCGGAGGCCGCGACCGAGCGGGCGGTGCGGGTGCTGCGCTCCGTGGCGCGGCACGCGGCGACGCCCGCCGTGCTGCAGGAGATGGTGCAGGCTGGCGTTGTGGCGAAGCTCTGCGTGGCGCTACGGGCGGAGCAGTGCGGCTGGAGGACCAGGGAGAGGGCGCACGAGGTGCTCAAGCTGCATTCCAGGGTCTGGAGGAGCTCGCCGTGCTTGTCTCCAAAGTTTTTGGCGCTCTACCCTTCGTGATCAGCTCGTCAGCTTGCTTCATCGGATTTTTTGTCGATATTAATTATGGATTCGCTATTTTGTTAGATCAAATCGTAGGGCGTGCATCCGATTTTGCATGCTGAAGAGGAACCATTTAGTTTAGGTGTTGTAATCTTGGTCATCAATTCGATTCCATGCACTCTGATTCTTTAGAATAAAAAAATCTCCTTGTTGCTGAACTCGAATTCAAGGACTAGCAGATCAAGAAACGATGGTTGATGTCACGGAAAAAATCCACAAACTCCACGGATCAGGGAGCAAACATGGCAGAAACAAACAAAAAAAATCCGGATTTGTAAATATCTTTGGATAAACCTTAAGGAAACCTGGTGGGGCCGAGACCGGATTTTGCAGACGGGCCAGGCCTCGTGTCTTGTAGGCCCGACCCAATGGCTCGGCCCAATATTTTGTTGCTGCCTCGGAGTCGGGCACGGACAGAAGAGAAAATAGGCTTCCTTATTTATTTATTTTTTTCTCACGGCGAAGAGGAGAGGAGTTGCGTTTTGCCGGGGAAGACGCCGCCTCCGCCGCCGCCATGAGTACCATGAAGTTCTGCCGCGAGTGGTACGTTTTTTTCCCCGAGCAATCCTTCCTCATTACTGCATCTCACTCTCCCTCTCTTGGGGTTGGATCGCTGTCTCCAATGGAGTCGAATCTGATTTCTTGTGTTGTTTCAATGTTTCAGCAACAACATCCTGTACCCCAAGGAGGAGAGGGACAGGCGCGTCCTCCTCTTCGCATGCCGCAACTGCGAGCACCAGGTCAATGTAATGCCAATTCCTCCTCTCCTTGCCCCTACCAGCACCATGAGCCTGAGCTAGGGTTCCTCACCTTTTCTTTTCTTTTCGTTGCGACATCCTGTAAAGCATGCAAGGCACCTGTTCTGGAATCAAATCAATATTTGTCGTTGAAATATTTCATTAAAAAATGAAACCTTGGTTGTAGGTCAGGCTGAGGATCATGCTGAACCATGTTTTCAAGTCGTCCGATTAATCGTGATTAATCGCGATTAGTCGTCCTGATCGGTTCCATGGCGACTAGGGTCTACTCTTACGACCAGGCCGACTAATTGCGATTAATCACGATTAATTAGCCTGATCGGTCCCATGGCGACTAGGATCTACTAGACGACTTGAAAACATGGATGCTGAAACCCACTTTCTTCCTTTTTATAGTTGGTTATAACCTCAGACTGTTTCTTCTGTGGGCTGTGGATGCTCTTTGAATTATTATTCATCATTGCAACCTGTGTAAAACTAAAATCACCCAACGGTCCTTGAAGATATAATAGTCCTATAAACAATGGGTCTCAATTTGGGAGGAATAATCGGTAATAAGCACAAAACCATCCATTCTGGTTCTATATTTGTTTGAATCAATGTTTTGCCAGCCTTTTCACCTAATTAAAAAAAATTGATTCAAAGTAGGTACCAGTTGATTGATGATCATCCACTGACTAATTGATTCTTGCCTGACTCAGGAGATATCTGACAACAACTGCGTGTACCGGAACGAGGTGCACCACTCTGCTGGGGAGCGTACGCAGGTTCTGCAGGATGTAGCTTCCGACCCCACGCTTCCCAGAACCAAGACTGTCCGCTGTACACAATGTGACCATGGCGAGGCTGTTTTCTTCCAGGTTAATCAATTTTTGATGCATCTCGTGCTATCTGAATTACTAGTCATACTTGATTGATATATATCTATGGGTATGTTGGCTTGAAATATCTGCAACATGTGAAATTTGTTTCTGTTGGATACCTTGCTTTTTGTTCTGTGGCGATACCTAAGTTATGGGCGCGTTCGGCGTCCTCCCCTCTAAAATTTAGTAGGGTCTAAACAAAAAAAAAATCTTGTCTTAAACAAAGTTTAATTACAAAACTAACTACAGAACCCCTGGTCGTCTAAATCGCGATACGAATCTAATGAGGATAGTTAAGCCGTGATTAGACGATGGCTACTGTAGCAAAACATAGATTAATTAAACTTATTAGATTCGTCTCGCAAAGATGTACCCATCTGTAAAAAGCTTTTGTCATTAGATTTTATTTAATACTCTTAAATAATAAGATTTTTTTAATGCTAAAATTTAGAGAGCTCTAAATGCCCGCTCCGAACGCGCCATGTCATTACATACCTGACCCCCAATCCACTTGTTGGTTGTGTTGAGTTAAATTATAGCTTTTCAGCAAGATAAATATAATTTAATACTGAACCCACTGCCGTGTTTATCTATAATTTGCAGGCTACCGCAAGAGGTGAGGAGGGGATGACCCTGTTCTTCGTGTGTTGCAACCCTGACTGTGGCCATCGCTGGAGGGAATAAATCTCCTTCCTTGGATTTGGTGGAACCTGATGGATAGGGATTTAGAGCTCAGAGTTGAACTTGTCTAGTTGTTTCTGTACTTGATTGGAACCATGTACCAACTTGATTGAAAGGCTTGGTGTGTAGTAGTACTAATTAATGATATCAAACCAGAGAATGCCTGGGCTGCATTCTACTACTCCTACTTGCATGCCGGTCATCATCTAGTCAGTGTGTATAAACAAACTGGTTTTCACAAGAAAAAAAAAACTGAAGCAAGTTGGTATACTATCCAAGGCCTAGTATTTGGGGGCCAAACCCAAACGGCTTGAAATTGTTTCTAGTAGGATCCTATACACACAGCACTGAGCTACACTACACTTTATTTTTTGAGGGCAATATCACACCACGTCCTACGGAAGGGGCATCTCAGCTACCCACGAGATGGAATCTCTGCCGGTGCCAAGCGTTCAGGCGATGGTGGCAGCCACCGGTGGTGTCGATGTGCCGCTAAGGTATCTCCGGCCAGAGGCGGCGGCAGATGCTGTGGCTGCGGACGGCGAGGCCGAGATCCCCATCATCGACTTGCCGAAGCTGCTTGAGTTGGGGGATGAGGAGGAATCCGCACGTCTCCATGAGGCCTGCCAGGAATGGGGCTTCTTCCAGGTCAATTTGCTCAACTACTTTCACCCCGGTGTTGTCTTTCGATCATATGTTGAAGGAACTTGATTGATGTGTGCAGCTCATAAACCACGGTGTCCCAAGTGATGTTATGGAGGGAATGAAGGCGATTGTTGAAGGATTCTTTGAATTGCCTGCAGAAACAAAGAAGCAGTTTGCTCAGGAGCCAGGGCAGCTGGACGGTTACGGTCAGCTGTTTGTTGTCTCTGAAGATCAGAAGCTGGATTGGGCTGACGTCCTTTTCCTGCATACGCAGCCGCCACAGAACAGGAACATGAGGTTCTGGCCCGACAAACCGTCGACCTTCAGGTCTGCCTCTCGTCTCTGTTTACAGATACTCCGCATACCGTAACGAAAGACTTTTTGGGAGCTTTCTTCTCCATGCATCTAGATTCTCAGCAGATAAACAACTTGTTCCATTTCAGATGGACGCTGGATCAATATTCGGCCGCTGTGAAGAATATAGCAGATCGCCTATTGGCTATCATGTCGAAGAACTTGGGTTTGGAAGCAGGGGTGATTGCTGAGAAATGCTTGGGCGGAATACAGGCAGTGAGGATGAACTACTATCCTCCGTGTGCTGAGGCACACAACGTCGTTGGGTTTGCTCCACATTCTGATTCGGATCTTCTGACTCTTGTTCTGCAAGTGAATGAGGTTCAGGGTCTGCAGATAAAGAGGAATGGTAGATGGATCCCCGTGAAGCCTGCGGAGGGCGCCCTTGTGGTCAACGTAGGAGACATTCTTGAGGTAAATACGGTACACTACTGTAAGTTGTTGCTCTTGCATTGCATGCCTCTGACTAAGTGATTGTGGTACACAAAACGCTACTGTAAGTTGTTGCTCTTGCATTGCATGCCTTTGACTGAGCGACTGACTGATGGAACGACAAAACAAAATGCTCTCAGATCTTCACGAATGGGAGGTACAGGAGCATCGAGCACCGAGCCATGATCAACACGGAGAAGGAGCGGCTGTCCGTTGCAGCCTTCCACTCTCCAAGCATCCATGCCACCATAGGTCCTCTCACCGAGATCTTGGTGGCGCATGAAGAGGCCCTGTACAAGACGCTGGATCATGAGAGCTTCATGAGGCTTTTCTTCTCCGCCAAACTAGAGGGCAAGAGCTTCCTTCAACGGATGAAGCTGACGGCTTAGCCTTTGCATTACAGTTTTTTTTTTTTAAAAAAAAAATGTTGTGTTCATGTCATTTTCAGAAAGAATGCCATTGTCAACATTCTTTCTGATTTCTAAGACTTGATTTCTTGCTGATATCTTACATGTAATACATATATAAAATGTTAAGTAATAATATTAGAAAACTAATTTGAAGAGAAAACTAAAGTTAGTAGTTCTAATGCTCAAGATAACATCTCAACGATAACTGCTTAGGTTGTTTTTCTCGCAAAAAAAGAAAGAGAGCTTAGGTCGTTTAATAGTCATGATTCATGTGTTTGCATATTGCTCGCATATTAAAAACTAATAGTCATGATGCGGGCTCACATGTTTAACCAACACAAATGAAAGACTTTAACCAGCTAACCTTCTCATCTCATGTAAACGATGCTTGAAATTGCTCCATCGGTACAGTTGTTGTGGATGCACACTTTACAGTAGGCAATGTCATATCATACATAATCAGCTGATATATTTAAACATGAACCAGTGAAAGAAAATGAAAAAAAGAGATACTCACATGTAGGAACACAGATTGATGGAACCAGTGTTCATATTCACAGCCTCCAGTGCAGAAAGAACTGGTTTAAAAAGAAAGAAAAAAAAAGCAGAAAAAACTGTAAGACAACCAAGGCCTTTTATCTACATTGATCCTATTTTGCCTCTTTATAATTTGTTTGGCTTATAAGTGTAAATACAGGTGTGGAATTGGGAAACAGACCTGAAGGCTGAAGCAGAGCTTAGCCAGCAGAGCTGCAAGATAATGGTGATTATTTTTGGTACAGCAGTACTCTGTTTGAAACGGACACATTGGACTGTGGCGGTTGGTAACTTGTGACACAATGGCGAACATGACATCATCCATGACACGACTATGGCACGGAATGGTCGAATCCATTTTTATATCCTCATTGCTTGCCATAGGAGTATTTGATTGGCCAGCTACCAGGAACAGAATTCAAACAGAGTACTACAACCTCAAACTGAAGCGTCTTCTTATACGTTCTTTCAGACATCAACAATAACAGCAACCAGCTCCTCCAATCTGCCCGAAAAATCTCCTTTTCGTGTACATTGTCGAAGCCTGAGGAATGGGGGGTGCCGACCAAAAGAACAGCATGCACGTCGTGATGTTGCCATGGCTGGCCTTCGGGCACATCCTCCCGTTCACAGAGCTCGCAAAGCGCATAGCCCGGCAGGGCCATCGGGTCACCCTCCTGTCCACGCCACGAAACACCAGCAGGCTAATCAACATACCTCCTGACCTTACCGGCCTCGTCCGCATCGTGGACGTCACCCTGCCTCGCGTCGAGCGCCTACCAGAGGACGCCGAAGCGAGCATCGACCTCCCTTCCGATGAACTTAGGCCGTATCTGCGCCAGGTCTACGATGCCGCCTTCGCCGGCAAGCTGTCGGACATCCTGCAGGAGCCGGAGCCGTCGAGGAGGCCGGACTGGGTCCTCATCGACTACGCGCCGTACTGGGCGCCCGCGATTGCGGCGAAGCACGGCGTGCCGTGCGCGTACTTGAGCCTTTTCAGCGCCGCGGCGCTCGGCTTGTTAGGCTCGCCGGGGACGCTCGTGGGCCAGGGGAAGCACGCCAAGACGAAGCCGGAGGACATCGCCGCGGTCCCGGACTACGCGCCCTTCCAGACCACCGTCACGTTCCGCAGCTACGAGGCGCGCGAATTCTTCAACTCCTGCATGATCCCGGACGACTCCGGCGTGTCGGAGAGCTACAGGTTCAGCAAATCCATCGAAGGCAGCCAGCTCGTTGGCGTCAGGACCTGCAAGGAGTTCGAGCCCGAGTGGCTGCAAGTGGTCAGCGAGCTCTACCAGAAGCCGGTCATCCCGCTCGGATTATTCCCTCCGCCGCCACTTCAAGACGTCGCCGGCCACGAAGCAACGCTGCAGTGGCTGGACACACACGCGCCGGGCTCCGTGGTGTACGCCGCCTTCGGCAGCGAGGCGAAGCTGAAAAGCGCGCAGCTGGAAACAATCGCGCTCGGCCTGGAGGCTTCGGGACTGCCGTTCATCTGGGCGTTCAGGGCGCCGGCCGACGCCGACGCTGGAAACAGTGGGTTGCCGGAAGGCTTCGAGCAGCGTGTCAACGGCCGGGGCCTCGTTTGCCGCGGCTGGCTGCCTCAGGCCAGGTTGCTGGCCCACGAATCGATCGGGGGATTCTTGACGCACGCGGGCTGGAACTCCATAACGGAAGGCCTCGCGCGCGGCGTCAAGCTGGTGCTGCTTCCGCTTTTGTTTGATCAGGGCCTCAACGCAAGGAATCTGGTGGAGAAGAAGGTCGCCGTCGAGGTGGCCCGCGACGAAGAGGACGGCTTGTTCACGGCCGAAGACATCGCCACTGCTCTGAGGAGGGTCATGACGGAGGACGAAGGCCACGAGTTCAGAGCTAAGGCCAAGGAGCTCGCCAAGGTGTTTGGAGATGATGAGAAGAATAATCAAGCTCTGCAAGATTTCCTCAGAATCCTGTCGGAATACAGCAGCCAGCAACAAGTCTAGTTCGATCAAGCATGGTGCTCGGCATCCTCGATCAATGCAGCAGGGGCTCACTGTCATAGTTTTTCTTGGTTCCCGAGTCAGCTAGGCTGACGAATTTTGACGAGAAAAATACAGTTACTAAGTTCTAATATTCAAGATTATCAACTATTATAAAGATTAAATATGTAATCTCCAACTTCACGTATCCCACTTTAGTTTATCAAATATATAATGCTTATCATTTGTATATTGCTAGCATAAATAGTTATCATCTCATGTAGACGACTGCTCCATCGGATACAGTTGTTGATGATGCACGCTTTGTAATAATCTCATAACAAACATACATAATCAGTTGATGCACGTTTCTGCTGCAGTGTTGCCGGGAGGGCTACAGTTGCCACTACGTTCGAGGCTAACACCTGCTGCCAGGGATGAACTTGCCTTACTTCAAGAAAATTTATCTTCCATGGAGCTGGAAGATAGGTCGGACATTCGATTCATGCGTGGTACTGCTGCACTCGGATACAAGACTGGTAAGGCCTATAACATGATCTGCCCCCCGGGTCCTGGGCTAAGATGGCAAGATATCAACTGGACGAATTTCGCTCCAAAGAAAGTTCAGATATTCTTCTGGATCTTCAGGGCCGGCAACACCAGGACACGAGCTTTCCTTTTTGATCGCAATATAGTACCTACCTCAGATTGCCCTTTCTGTATTGACACAACTGAAGATATCGACCATCTATTCGTTCAGTGTCTCTCTGTTCACTCATTTTGGCAGGCCATCCTCCCAGCTGTCTGGTCCTTCAATTCAGTGGACGAGCTCTGTACTGCCAGCGCCTCCATGTTCCCAGCTTGGCACCCATCACTGAAGAACACTCTCACCCTTTCTCTGCTGTGGGTGGTCTGGAAGCGAAGGAACAAGAAAGTTTTTGACGACATCACCATGAGCCTCCCGTCGTCGGCAAGCCTTCTGCAGGAACATCTCCGGCTTTGGGTCTGCAGAGCACCGAAGTCAATCTCCACACAACTACTAGAGGACTGGTGTCCTACTCAAGTGGATGTAATTAGATAGTAGTTGCTTGCTTTCTTTCTCTCTGCTCCATTCAGTGCTTTAAGCGGCACCAAAACTTGTAGAAACTTGTAAACTGGTTTTTGCAATGAGAAAATTCAGGTGGGGAGCTCCCCTACCGTAGTTTCCTCAAAAAAAAAAATAGCTGATAGATTCAGACATGAACCAGAGAAAGAAAGAAGAAATACCATCCCATGATAGCAACTAAAGCAATTGTAAGGCAACCAAGGCCTTTTTTTTATCAATATAATCCCATTTGTTTGCCTTATAAGTTCAAATAAAGGTAGAAACAGACATAAAGGTTGAACCAGAGCTGCATGATCATGGACCATGGTGACTATCTGGTATCAGTACTTTATTTGGAAGGGACGCATTGGCATGTGGTGATTGGTAACTTGTGACACAATGGCACACCATCACATCATCCGTGACATAGCTATGCCACTGATTGGTCGAATCCAGTTTTATATGCTCATAGGTTGTGGTTGCCATATTTGACCGGCGAACTAGGAACTGAGGACAACCTCAATCTGAAGTTTCTTCGTATCTGCACTTTCAGACACCAACAAGAACAGCAGCCAGCTCATCCAATCTCCCCCCGAAACATTCCTGTCCATTGCCAAAGCCTGACTGACGAATGGGGGGCGCCGACGACGGCAGCATGCACGTCGTGATGCTGCCATTGCTGGCCTTCGGCCACATCCTCCCGTTCACAGAGCTCGCGAAGCGCATAGCTCGGCAGGGCCACCGGGTCACCCTCCTGTCCACGCCAAGAAACACCAGTAGGCTAATCCACATCCCTCCCGAGCTCGCCGATCTTATCCGCGTCGTGGACGTCGCCCTGCCGCGCGTCGAGCGCCTGACGGACGACGCCGAGGCGAGCATCGACGCCTTCGCCGGCAAGCTGTCGGACATCCTGCAGGAGCCGGAGCCGTCGAGGCCGGACTGGGTCCTCATCGACTACGCACCGTACTGGGCGCCCGAGCTCGCGGCGAGGCACGGCGTGCCGTGCGCGTACGTGAGCCTGTTCAGCGCCGCGGTGCTCGGCTTCATGGGCTCCCCGGAGACGCTCATGGGACAGGGGAAGCACGCCAAGACCACGCCGGAGGACTTCACCTCGGTCCCGGACTACGTGCCCTTCCCGACCACCGTCGTGTACCGCGGTTACGAGGCGCGCGAGTTGTTCAACCCCGGCATGATTCCAGACGATTCCGGCGTGTCGGAGGCCTACAGGTTCAGCAAATCCATCGCGGAAAGCCAGCTCGTCGGCATCCGCACCGGCAAGGAGTTCGAGCCGGAGTGGCTGCGACTGGTCGCCGAGCTTTACCAGAAGCCGGTCATCCCGCTGGGGCTGTTTCCTCCACCACCAACACAAGACGTTGCCGGCCACGAAGCAACGTTGCAGTGGATGGACCGACAGGCGCCGGGCTCCGTGGTGTACGCAGCCTTCGGCAGCGAGGTGAAGCTGAAAAGCTCGCAGCTGCAAACAATTGCGTTCGGCTTGGAGGCTTCAGAACGGCGGGTTGCCGGAAGGCTTCGAGCAGCGTGTCAACGGCCGGGGACTCGTCTGCCGCGGCTGGGTGCCTCAGGCCAGGTTACTGGCCCACGAATCGATCGGGGGATTCTTGACACACGCCGGCTGGAACTCCATAACCGAAGGCCTCGCGCGCGGCGTCAAGCTGGGGCTGCTTCCGCTGATGTTTGATCAGGGCCTCAACGCCAGGCATCTGGTGGAGAAGAAGGTCGCCGTCGAGGTGGCCCGCGACGAAGAGGACGGCTTGTTCACGGCTGAAGACATCGCGACTGCTCTAAGGAGGGTCATGACGGATGACGAAGGCGAGGAGTTCGGAGCTAAGGCCAAGGAGCTCGCCAAGGTGTTTGGAGACGATGAGAAGAATGATCAAGTTCTACGAGATTTCCTCAGGTGCCTGTCCGAATATAGCAGCCAGCACAAAATGTAGTTCATTTCAGGGCTGTACGCCCTATTTTTGTTCAGAAAAAGGGCAGGAACGATGTAGTAATAACTGAACTTACAAGGTGGCCTCGGCTGACAGCGCAGCTAGTTAGAACTCTTTTTTTTTCTTAAGTCATGTTGTAGAATCATCGCCTGAAACTGCTCATTTTTAATTCAGTTTTATATTTTTTTAATTATTTTTTACTCGTATATTTCTTATTATCTAATCTAGTTGTTCAATATTTATATTTCGATTTTTCGTATTCGCGATGGCCTATGGAGCCCATGTTTTTCCTCCCTCTCTCCGCTCACTTGCCATGAACGTCGGCAGCCGTAGATCCAACCCAGCTCAAAATTTTAGTTATCTCGAACATTTTTATTTATTTTTTTGTGAAAAGAAAATTTGATTAATATTGAAGCATATTACATCTCTTTATTACAATAGCATCCCAATCAACACCAATTTGATTGATAAAAGACAAGAAATTTTAAAAATGCCACAAATTCCACCATCTAAGATGATCATGACACACATTCATTTAAGCTAGTCTTTCAACCCATGCGCATACACGGGCTAGCAATGTTTGTTTGAAATTAAGTGACACATCAGTACATTAATAAAAAGAAAATTAATCAATTCAGATAGATACTTGATGAGAAAATCCTCATT
>LAPY01000024.1:255471-265732 GCA_000970635.1 Eragrostis tef
GTGGGTAATTTATATCATGTTAGATCTAAAGGCTATTGTTTATCTTACTTTAATTTATACGGCCAGATGTTTTGCTTTTTTGTAAGAATTTCTAGCATTTTTTTCCGTTTAACGTGAAGGCCTCAAAAGAGCCTCTAATTAGTAAATATAAGATTGCAAGCACTGGGTGGTAACTGTCTTTGGAACACAACTTATCGTGCACGCTCCATGAAAATATATACAATGTTGATTATTATTGCAAATGACCCCAGTTAAAGGTTAAGAGACGAATGTTAAAAGGTATTTGATATTAATAAGAGAAAATCCCTTCTACTCTCAAGTGTAGTTACTCACATATATTTAAAAAACCATACCCATTTATTATTTTTGTATGCGTACATACCTCAAATAAGATTTTTCAAAGTGATAAGTGATAATTATAAAAAAAATTTAAGTAGAACTCATATTTCTTTTAGAAACTCTAGTATGAATATATACCTCTTAAATTATAAGATATAAATATGGGAGTAGCTACACTCGGGAGTAGAAAACAGGCTTACTTTTAATAAAATAATTGAGACATATAGAAAAGGATGACAACCCGATTTTTTACACATGACGCCGACGAACCTTGATCTAAAGGACTATTTTTTTTTAAACATAATAAGTTTAGCTAATGGCATAACCAAATCCTAATACTAATGGCTGCGTGGAAGACCGGAGCATATTTAGTGCGTGCATGAAGCACAAGTTCCCAATATCACGTGCATTTTTACTAGTTTAGAGAAAGAATAGCCTATGGGGTTCAACTGGGCGATTGCTCAACTACCGGCGTCACTCTCTCTCTCTTCTGTTCTCAGTCCTTCAGCTAGAGAGAGTGACTACTGGGCGACCGCTCAGCTACCGGCAATCGTTCGCTTCATCGCCTATTGATGCAAAATTTTGAAACCAACTGAAACTATTTGCTCTTCATGGCTAGTTTTCCTCTTCCTTACCTAACGAGATGTCGTTCTCGCTCTCTTGATGCAGGCAAGATCAGTGCAGGAACACTACACAGGATCTCGAGCAAGTCGAGCATTGGTCCATGTTCTTTCATGTTTTCCCGAGCCGTCAAGCTTTGGAGCACAAGACCAAGCGTGTCAATTTCATAACGCCACTCGCTCGAGCTACTCCTGCTCCACGCGTCGAGTATAAAATTGTGGCGTATGCTTCAGCATCAGTCGCCGGCAGGCAATGCTTTCACATGGATCGTCCGCTCGAAAGGCGCACACATCCAATGATCACGGGACCAAGAGTTTCATGGGTCCAAAGCACAACACAAGAACCGTAAATTCAACGTTGTACTAGGTCGTATTATACTTGCTCTAGTAAGGGAGGCGTGATATGTCAACTGCATGATGTTAAATTAAAGGTGTTAGGTAGGATGAAAGGAACCGATTCTCCAGCACCCATTACTCAACAGCAATACAAATACACACATCTTCAGAGGTGGTCACGCAGAACAATGCAGGCTCCTAGCTCTGAAAAACTCTTGAAGAGGCCTGAGATCACCGACGATGTCGTGTCGGCGTTCTCGGGCTGTACCCAGATCCCAGAGAAATATATCCGAACAGAGGAGGTCCTTGATGGCGTTGTGGTCGGTAAGGACGAAAGCTATGAGCTGCCTGTGATCGACATGGCCAGGCTTCTTGATCCGGAGTCGTCGGCATCGGAGATAGAGAAGCTTGGCGCGGCTTGCAGAAACTGGGGTTTCTTTCAGGTTTGTATCTCCCTTTTGAGTATGATGTCCACCTCGCCGCATCCTATATCATGAATTTCTTATTAATTATGCAGCTCACAAACCATGGAGCCGACGAAGCAGTGATTGAGCAAATGAAAGACAACGCGGTACAGTTCTTTAGGTTGCCTCTGGAAATCAAGAAGACAGTGGGGGTCCAAGGAAACGACTTTGAAGGATTTGGGCACCACGTCAGCTTAGTACGTGATAAGTTGGACTGGGCAGAGTGTATGCTCCTCACTACGCAGCCAGACGACCTTCGGAAGATGGAGTTGTGGCCTACAAATCCACCAACATTCAGGTCAGTAGGTAGCCCACGGTGGTGCCAGTCTGTTCTTCATAGGGGACACTACTGCTCTCGATTATTCTGATGACAGTCAACAGTGGCTCGATCCGAACCTAGCTAGCTTTTTCATTGATCTTACGTAGGCACGCGCTTGAAACCTATTCAGTGGAGATGACGAAACTCGCGACGCGCCTGCTGAGTTTCATGGCGGCAGACCTTGGCGTCGAAGAGGAGGAGCTCCAGGGCGCCTTCAGAGGGAAGGGGCAGAGCATGGGCATTCACTACTACCCTCCGTGCTCGCACCCGGAGAAGGTGATCGGCATCATGCCGCACACCGACAGCCTCGGTCTGGGGCTGCTGCTGCACATCGACGACACGCCCGGCCTGCAGATCAGGAAGCACGGCAGGTGGTTCCCCGTGCCGCCAGTGCCGGGCGCCTTTGTCGTCAACGTCGCCGACATCCTCGACGTGCTGACCAACGCCGCGTACCGGAGCGTGGAGCACAGGGTGATCCCGGACGCCGAGAGGGGCCGGACCACCGTCGTGATGTTCCAGGCGGCGTCCGTGGGAGGGATGGTGGCGCCGCTGCCGGGGCTCCTCAAGGGTGGCGAGGCGCGCTATAAGTCCATCGAATTCGACGAGTATACCAAGGGAACCTTCAGGGCGCTAGTTGATGGCACACGGTTCATCGAGAGCCTCAGGATATAGCCAGCGTCGCCGGTGCTAGCTCAAAACAGAGGTGTTTCTTTTCTGTCCAAAGTATTCTGTTCAATGCGCTCCTAGACAGAGGACTGTTGTTCCACACACACACAAAAAAAAGACAGAGGACTGTTTGTATTTCAGTGTCACCCCTGCTGTGTTGCGCGGCTAGTATTAGTAGTATAACTTTATCATTGTCTTGTCGGTATTATTTTCATGTCACTATTATTTCGTGGATTGTTTTCATAACAACAATATGTGTAATTTAACTTAATGTAATTTTTTTATCATAATGACAGTTGTGGGTATATTTTTGACCGTCAAATCAAATGTAATTTAACTCCTGCCCGTCACCACGGGATCTCACTGTCGTCAACCTTCACGCTATCCCAGGCCCACTTCACGTGTCCTCTCCTTGTCTCCCTCTCTCAGCCCCCCTTCGTGTGTGGACTCCCTTACGACGACGACATTGCGCCTGATCCCCTACTGTCCTAGCGCGCTCGCCGTGGTAAGACCGATGGCGAGGCTATACCACGGTGTCGATCACTCCGTCACCTTGTTGTAAAGAGCTGCAGTCGGGCCTCCCCCACTCCTCCCTACCTATAGTACCGCAAAAAGCCACGGTCACTCGATCATCTTGTGTTGCACCGTGCCCATGCCGGCCGCCGCCATGTCGCGCCCTATGCTCAGCGCCACCATGCGAAAGGAGTTGCCCCCTCCTCCCCCAGACATGAAAAGGATGAGATCTGCTCAAGCCTATGGCTTCATGCTGCACCAAGATTGAGAAACGCTAGAACTTTGATTTGATGTGGAGGGTGGTAGAGCTGAGGCCAGGGCTCGATGCAGAGGTGATTCTTGAGGAATTATTGGCCGGGGTGTGGAGGGCGGTGCCGGGAGATTGACGACACAATGGGAATTTGTGCCGAGGCCACAAGGTTTTGTAGGAAACGCCCTCGCAAAAGTTTGTAAATTTTTGTAATTGTTTTGTGTTGTGTTTTTTTAACGAAAACCCCCACCAATTAAGAGTATTTACATGAAGCTTTACAGGTATCCAATAGTTATGTGTTGAAAAATAGCACACCTTTTTTTTTAAATCTTCTCTCCTGTATCTAAAAGCAAATTTTAGGTATTTAAATTTACCAATTTTGCTGGAGACGTTCTTACGCAGCTCAGGTATTTATTTGCTACCCTTGAGTTAGAGCAGAAGGAACATATGAGTGGTCTAGATAAGCCCCTCACTTGAGGAGCTCCTCAATCGAAATAGCAGTGCGAGACCTACTCATTGCAGGGGAGCGAACCAAAACTACCAGACTAGACTAGAGAAGCCATGCAAAGTCCATTTGGTACAAGTACAACTAGCTAGCGACAACTAGAAGGAAGGGTAGGTCGCATCATCAGCCCACGTCGGCGTCGTTCAGTGATCATCCGATGATTCAGCGTCTGTTGGACTCTAGTGAAGTTCACGGGTAAATTGATCTGTCAGCAAATCGTGCTCTGTTAGAAGCAGTAGTCATCCACGCCACAAAACAGTGGGCTGCAGCTGTTACAGGGAACCAGGGGCGGATCTAGATACACATCGAACTATAGAAAATGATGGAAAACTGGCTGCGGGGACTGCATCTGCATGCAGCGGGTTTCTGGAGTGTGCTCGGGGTACTAGTTTCAGCACTGGAATTGTTCGTTAGTGTCAATACGTATTGTTCTTTCAGGGTTCACAACCGCAGTTGTTCTTTAACAAACCTGAAAATTTGAAGTGGCGAACTTCACTCACATTCATAAACTTACAGGCAAGATCCTCTTTATCAGTCATCCCCGGCAAGCAGCTACATGAAACACGAGTTCACGCAGCACCGCAATCAGATGCTGCCGATTGCGAAAGGACCGACTATTATGAGTTGGAGAAACGTGCGGTCCACCCGTGCCCATAAGTGCCCCTTGCCCTGGGCCTCACTTGTCAGCTGCAACAACCAGTATATACTCCGGTGTGGGCCATCACTGTCATCGACTATAACCAACTTCCGAATCCATAATCTCTCCGAGCACTATCGACGAACAGGGGTGCGCTGTTGGCACACGTCACTTTCCACCGCGGCAGATTATCCGAGGGCATCATCATCGCGCTGCCTACAAAAAGCGCCACCGTACGGCCCTTGTGCGCAAACGCTCACCAGCGATCGCATCCCATCCCATTCACACGCCTCTCTCCGCACCGCACAGACCAGATCGGAATCAGGCCCTCCCGTGATCGATCAACCATGGCCGACGGCTTCCAGCTCCAGGGCAGGCATGGCAAGTCCCGCGTCCGCGTCTCCCGCGTCTGGCGCCGCCCCGCTGCGGCCGGCGGCGATGTCTTCGTCGAGTGGAACGTCTCCGTGAGCGTCGTCTCCGACTGCCTCCCCTCCTACATCTCCAGCGACAACTCCGCCATCGTCGCCACCGACTCCATCAAGAACACCGTGCGTTACTTCCTCCCCCATCTCTATTCTGTTCCTGCTTCCTCGCGCTGCCTGCGTCACCCGCGCTCGGCTGATTTGGTCCGGCTCTGTTTTGGCAGGTGTATGTGAAGGCCAAGGAGTGCACGGAAGTGGTGTCCATGGAGGAATTCGCGGTGATTCTCGGCAGGCATTTCACCTCCTTGTACCCTCAGGTACAGAATCTAGAGACTTGTAATCCGGATTTCCAGCAGTGGAGAGGACTAGAGTTCAGTGCGAATGAGTGACCGGAGGTGGAATGAGCGGCTGGATTTTGCGGCGCGGTGGAGCAGCGTGGGGAGGAACCGTGACGCCGGACTTGGCAGCTCGACCGGCACCGTGGTCCTGTTCCCCCTAGTTTCCTAGAACCGCGGGAGCCTGCGGTGGTGGTCGCTGTCCTCCGCACCGGCCATCGCGCTCTCGATTCACCGGCCGTCCGGCGGCGCCGTCTCGCGCTCTCGATTAGTCTGGGCTCGTGGTTTTGACGGATGGAGAGAGCGGGTGGCATTGCGAGCGGGCGAGGCATCGCCGGCCGCCGGCCGCCGGGGGGTTTTGGATGTTTCCAAAAAGACCTCTGATTTGGATCGCGAAATATTTACACATAGGCCCCTAGTTTGGATCGCGATTATTAATCGCGATCCAAATAGGGGGGGGGGTTATCTGTTAATATTTGGTTCGTTATTATTCACATAGGCCCCTCATTTAGGTCTATTGATTAAACGATGGTTTGGACTGGCAATCCCTTTTCCGCCCATCTCACCGACGGCCGACACTACCGGCGTCCGCACTCTTCGCCGGAGTTGCGCAACCCCACTCACCCCCACCTACGGCAGCAGATACCCAAATCCTCTTATCCGTCCCCCGATGCAAGAACTGATGCGCGTGCTCGATTCGTCGCCAATCCGAGGCGGGCGTTTGAGCTCATGGTGTGGCAGATCACGGCGGCTTGGTCCGGACTTCGCCCTCGTATCCTCCGCGGTTGTGCCTGTCCTGCAGGTCGATCTCAGAGAATGATTTTTGGTGCTTTCGTGTTCGAGCAGGTTTCGGAGGCTACGGTGACCATCGTGGAGCGTCCATGGGAGCGCGTGGTCGTCGACGGAAAACCTCATTCGCATGGTGAGAAAGTCTGTCAGTTTCTCTTTCTGTTCAATTCATTGTGCTGGGATTTGGGACGAGGAAGAGTCGTGAACGTTTCGGTTTTGTGCTTTTGGACAGTAGAATACTGTTTACTAGGACCTGTCGCAATTGGAACGTTTTGTTGCTTGCTTATTACAAACCAATTCAAGCAAACGCTGTAGACAAATGAACCCTCACTAAAGCAAGGAAGTAGGTCCAACCTTCGTGGAAGCTTTGAGTCGTTGATCCCCATCCTCGTGCCTAGTCGAACTTTTCAAGTGCCACTTCACATCTATGAATTCGAGTCATGGAGCACTTCTGAACTGGTCTGTTCCTTCTCGAACAGTGGTCGGGTATTTTTGTGTTTTGGATCATATGCCAGTGAGATGAATTGCAGCAGTGGGTCACCGGTCAACAGACATTTTGTGCTGAAGCAACATATTTTCTGTCATTCTCACCATCAACTATATTTTGTAGCTTTTCTTATTGAGATGTGCTGTTTAAGTCCCTGAAATATGTTGGACTCTCCAAAGGAGCATAACTCTTACACAGACAACACACATGGTACCACTCTCTAGATGCAGTTAGGAGAGAGGATTTGAAAGGACTAATGCCCATTGGATGCCTAATGCTCACTGGCCACATATGTTATAAAGTTTTGCTACATCTTCAACTATTTTAAACAATTATTTGTGCTAATAAGGCTTCTCCCTGTCAGGATTTTCGAAGTAATTTCCATTTTTCAAATGAGTTACAAACTTAGTATTCATATCAAGAATCCATTATCTTACCAAATTGGATCCACTACGAGTCGTACGAGGGACCTCCCATTTCTGTAAAGGATGAATCTTATTATTTAAGTATAAAGTTCCCTTATGAGTGACAATTATTGTGGCAAACTTCTCTTATATTATTCTCAGTTTCGGATGCCAAATTTTACACCCTTTGAGCTGAATGTTTCCAGAGATACCTGATAACCCTGCATGCTGTACTTTTTATAGGGTTCAAAGTTGGTGTCGAGAAGCATACCACAGAGGTCATTGTAAAAAAATCTGGAAGCCTGCTTATAAATTCTGGAATCCAAGGATACTCATTGTTAAAGACTACTCAGGTTATTGCTTGAACCTCTTTTTCGTGGTCCTCAGGCCACTATTACTGTAATGAACGTGGTGTTTGTGGGATTTAGGCTCTCCCAGAGCTTTAGATATGTAGGAAGGTAGAAGAAGAATTGGAGAAGGAAAGCAGTTTTAACTCTTTGCTTGCCTTTATTCAATCACGCCCGGCTCCTGATATAGATACCGGCCTAACAAACTTCTAGAATTCCTGATTACAATCCAAACGACTCACAATTGCTAAACTGAATCTATCTCTAACTGATCAAAATCCTAATCGACTTGGCAAGAAACCGAACAATCTGTGTCGTGCGCGCCCAGGCCAACTCACCCCACTTTGGGTTTTGGCGCACGACGGGAGTAGTATTTTCCCCACATGACAATTACCATCTTAGTAGTTCACCATAAAGCTTGGTCTCTGGTTGCGCTGGCTAATGTTTTAAACCGCTGTGGTCATTCGACTTGATTTCAACAAAATCATAGATAGTAATTCCTGCAAAGTTATAACTTATTTTTTCAACAAAATTAGAGAAAAGTTATGGCTTATGATTCATACCTATATATGAATCATTAAGGCTCAAAAGAACTTGATTGTTTCCAGCTGGATGTAGTAGTTTGTTTTAAGCAGCCTAATGAAGTTGACACTACTAATATCATTGAAGATGTCCCTGACTGACTCTGAAGAAATATGTAGTCATACCTAATAAGTAATAACAGTTGCTTCTTCTCCTTTTTGGGGTGTGTGTGTCGGATGATTCATGAAATGGTCCGTTGCAGAAAGTTTTCTGAGGATGGAGCTTGTAAGCTAAGTAACGATTGCAGGAATTGAATGCAAATTTGTCACAAGTTGGCAACTTGCTAGCTGAGGTTTAATTTAACCGAAACAGTAGTCGTAACTGACGAACATTGTTTAACTGATTTTACCTGTACATGCTAAACTTTTGTCCCTTTTTCTCAGTCTGGATTTGAAGGTTTTGTGAGGGATCGCTACACACTTCTCCCTGATACAAGAGAAAGGATGGTAGCAACAGAAGTAACAGCTTGGTGGAGGTCTGCTCTCTTGCTTCATGACTTTTTAGTTTGCAAAGTGGAAAGGATGAGACTGGGGGCTGTCCAGTTATTTTCTGTGGCACTTTGCTTACACCTTTTCCCTGTGTTATGTAGGTATCCTTTTGAACATGTTTCGCAGCTCCCATCAAAGCCTTTCTGCTTTACTCAACGATACCAGGATGTAAAGAAAATTCTGGCAGAGACATTCTTTGGTCCTCCTGATGTTGGAGTTTATAGTCCATCAGTACAGAACACACTATACCTCATGGCCAAAGAAGTACTTAGCAGGTATGTAACTTACATTTGAGCATTAGCTGTCTTTAACCTTTTCTCTGCCATTTTTTATCCCCTTTCAACTTTTCTTTTAATGATTCATGCTGATTCTCTATTCATATTATAAAGGTTTCCGGACATATCATTAGTTCAGCTTCGGATGCCAAATCTACACTTCCTTCCTGTCAACTTATCAAGCAAAGAAAATCCCGGCTTGGTGAAGGTACGAGAACTACCATGCAATTTATGCTTATCAGCTTCTTCTCTGCCTTTGCTTCTTATAATTGGTGTTGCATTCCCCTTTTTTTAGGGAAAATGTACTGTATCAATTGTAGCACTAACCCAAATTTGGAGATGAACAAAAAGGGTCATATAAAACTACAATTAGAAGATCAATTTCGTTGCTTTTCAGGGGTAGTAATGTCACTAAAACGGTGATTAATTTCCATAAGTAATTTACAATTTTTAAACATAACACCTTTTTGCTAATAGAATTTTTTCTGAGCTGATTTATGCTACCGTATAGTAGCACAATGTTCTTCAAACATACATATATGACGTTATGTTACGTTGGCCATTGGGCATGTTACTTCTGCTGATGGAGATCACTGACAATGTTATTATGGTTTACAGTTTGCTGATGACGTGTATCTGCCAACGGATGAACCACACGGAACTATTGAAGCAACTGTGAGCCGTGCCATGTCAAAGCTGTAAAAATAGTGATCAGTGGAGGGAACTCCTGTTTCGTTTCTCCTGCACTTCCCAGACCAAAGTCAAGCTGTAGAGAGAAAATCTATCCTAAACCCTAAGCAAGGGGGTAATAAGTGAATAATCTTGCGTCGCCTTTGGTGAGCTGTATACGGCCAGCTTGTGAAGTTTCAATGTTGTATAAAGTTGTACATTGTTTTTCCTTCTTGTATGAAACACAACCCCGGAAGGTTGCTAAATTTTGCTTCGCCATGCGTAGTTCAATCGACTTTTTAGCTTCCAACTTCCATGTGTCAGATCATCCACCATATTCTTTTTATTGTGTTCTATACTTCTTGAGAATACCTTAAATATGATGTCAGGATTATACAATCTACAGAGTTATACAACTCTTTTGCAGAGGAAAGTATGACGTTATGCCACTTGGGCCGTAAACATACTGGGCCACTTCTTCCGTACCGAAGCTTTCGTGCTTGCAAATGCAGCAAGCACTTTTTTGTTTCATGCTTGCAGTTGCAGAGCAAGATTTTCTCCAAAAAAAAAAAAAACTGCAGAGCAAGAGCGCACACACAAACCTTTTCAAACTTAATCACTCAGCTCGATGTACTTGCCAGGCCGATTCATCTTCAAGACTCAAGAGCATACACACAAACAGGGCCTGGCAAGCTCAATGAATCGCTGTCCGCGCATTTTCTCGCACGGTTCGGCTCTTGGACTTGTTGTGCCCGAAATGGGACGCATCAATCATCCCCCTGCCTTCCGCAGCGGCTCCGCAGCCGCGGGCGCG